>JH720321.1:336419-567888 GCA_000231825.2 Tetrahymena elliotti 4EA
AATTTATTTTTGGATTTTTAAAAATATGTTTAAGAGAAATTGAAAAATAACCTCAAAATTAAAAAATATTTATTTACCTTAACTTCAATCATACTTTTATATCAAAATTTTGACAATTTAATTAAGGATTTTTAAAATTATTTTATTGATAAGAATAGATAGTTTTAAAATTTTAATGAGTTGATATATTAAGTATTTTATTTATATTCTCTCATAATTAAAGTAAAACAAAAATCAATCAAATCATACTATTTTAGTTTATTCAATTTAGTGCTGTGAGAAAAACTTTTATCATAAATTCAATAATCATAAAAAAGTATTTATACTTAACTAAACTAAGAATTTCTATATTTTTGTGTTATTTTAAGTAAGTCTTGGATTATATTTTGTGTTATTTTAAGTAAGTCTTGGATTATATTTAAATGCATTAAATATTTATTTTTTATTAATTATAATTTTACTTACAAAAATAAAAAATATATCCATTTTTTCTTTAAAAATAACTTTTTAACAAAAATATTCATTTACAAAATAACCTTTTTAATAAAAAATTAGATACATGTAAAATTTAAGATCAATTTACCAAAATGAAATTAAATCAAATTTTGCAATAAAGATTTTGAAATTACAAAATCATAAAAAAAATAATCTTTTTGAAACAAAATTAGAATTTATCGGAATTTTCCCATCATAAAATATGGTTTAAACTAAAATTGATAATTTTAAATGATTTCTTTCATTTTATTTTTTTATCAAATTTTGTTTTATGAAAGACTACCAAAAAAATACAAAAATAAATGTGAAATTCAAACATTTTTTGTTGAAATACATTTTTTAATTTATTCTTACAAATCTCTTAACTCAATTTTTTAAAATAATTGCATATAATTTTGTAAACTAAAATATAAAAAATTTATGTATTATCAATTTATAAGTATTTATCAATGAGAGAAAGAATTTAACCAAAATTGAATTGCCAGAGGAAGTTAAGGCTAAACACATACGGAAAGTTTCAAAAATTAATTCTTAGAAAAAACAAAACTTATTAATTCTACTGATTAATAATTTTTTTATTCCATTTTTATATTTTTTGAGAAATCTTTGACAAAGTATTTCTCTAATATTTATCCAATCTAAAATTTGACTTTTTAATTTTCATTTGCTTAAATTTTCGATTTTGATTGGGAAGTATTAAAATAGTTTTAAATCGCTTTCATATTATCTTTGTAAATCTATTTAGAATTATTCATTAATATTTCTTTTGATATTTTCATAACAATATTTATTAATTAGAAATAACAAAAAGAGCACCTAATTAATACTGAAATATTAAAAGACAACATTTTAACTCTCTTTAAGCTTTTAAATCTAATTTTCTTTATTTTCTTAAATTAACTAACAGTAACAAGAATCTTTATCAGGGTCAGAGTATTTATTCAATATCTTAAACTTAACATTTGAAATGTAAATAGGATCTTCAAATAATTTTAATTTTGTATAAATTATGAAATCATATTTTAATTTAAAGAAGGGCAATTTGAAGCCTACTTTTACAATTTTAATAAAAATAAGCAATAAAATTAAATATTTTATTTTTTAATTTAATAATTCTTATTCAAATTGTCATCTTTCCTATTAAATCAAAACCCAATAAAATTTAAATATTCATTTCTTAAAAAAACAAATAAAGCTTAATTTTAAAAGAAGATTTTATTGGTTTTAGTTTCTCTGCTAAGATGTCAGAATTTATATTTTTAAAATATTTTTTTCCTAGATTTATTACCTATTACTATCTACCATTCAAATATTTAGATTTATTTACAAATTTATTTTTTCATAATGATTTTTATAGATATTTAATATTTGAAAAGTTATAAAATTATTTTTTTTTATTGAGAGAAGAAAAATAATATCAAAAAAATCGATTAGAATTTTTAGTAAAGATAAAATAAGTACTTTTTAATTTTAAAATTTAAGTTATGTATTTATTGTATTTACAGTAAATAAATATGAATTCTATTGTTTCTTTATATTTGAAATTTTACTTTTTTCAAATAATTAATGAAAGAAGTAGCATTAAATTTCCAAAAGCTAAAAAATAAGAAGAACTAACTCCACAAGATTCTCCTCCCTCTTTAGCAATAGGAGTAGCAGGACTACAAAGTAAACAATCAGCATCAGTCCACGATTTTATTGCTCTACCAGTACCACATGTTGATGAACTATTTACACATGCTGTTCCTTAATTATTTGCATAATTATTTGAATTATTATTTGCTGCTGCACAAAATTTACAAATAGAATCAGTCAGAGATTAAGTTGCTTTACAATTTATACAAGTACTAAAATTTGAGCTTACAACATAACCTGTACCAAAGCAGGCTACACAGTCACTATTAGACCAAGTATTAACAGTTCTTGAACTTCCACATGTAGAACTAGAATTCACGCAACTTGTTCCTGCTTTATTTGCAAATTATGTTTGAGTGCTATTAACTGTTGCACATTATGAACAAATTTCATCTGTTAATCCACTAGGAGATGAACAGTCAATACATTAGCTATTACTTGAGAATGATATATATGTACTACCATAACATTATTAGCAATCAGAGTTACTCCAAGAGTTAAGAGCTCTTGAAGAACTACAAGTTGATGTAGAACTTACACATTAATTAGCTCCTGCATTTGCAAATTTATTTTAATTACCATTTGCAGTTGCACATAAATTACAAATTACGTCAGTAAGACCTGAAGTAGCCTTACAATTTATACAAGCGGAATTGTTTCCATTAGATATATATCCAGTTGAATAGCAAGCTGCACAATCAGAATTAGTCCAAGTGTTAACTGTTCTAGTACTATCACATGTATTTACAGAATTAACACAACCATTTTTAGCTTAGTTAGCAAATTTTTTGGAAGTACAAGATTAGCAATATAAATCAGAGTATTAAACAATAGAATTAGAACATTGACTACAATCTTAAATCTAACAAGAAGTAAGAGAACTTCCAATCCATTAACAACCAGTTGGAGCAGAAGGACATGAATTGGAACATGTTGTAGATCCTCCTTAGCTTAAACATGTTATAGCAGTACCTGGAGTAGGAGTAACAAATATGATTTATTGTAATACTTATAATAAAATTAATATCTTGAACATTAAGAATAAGATTTATTGTTACTTTTTTTTTTAACTATTCTATATTTTTAGTAAAGTTATTTGTTTTTATTAATTATAATTTTTGGGTCAGCTCAGATATTATTTACTCCTGAAATTATTATTAAGAAATTAAGACAAAACAAAAGTAATTTTTTATGTTTTTATTAAATAAATGGCTATTTTTTATTTTAATATAATTTAAAGTTCTTTATTTAACTGTCTTTAAATATATAAACGTATTTATCATAGAATGATATTTTAAAATTTAAAACTAAATCTTCATTGATATTTTAAGTTGTTAAATAATTCAGATCATAGATTGATGCAAATATAATAAACAAAAATATATTTGTTTTTCAATAATCTTACTTTTCTAGTCATTTTACATAATTTAATACACATTGAAGTGAATCTAAATAACAAAAATACATATTTACCATTAAATAAATTGGCCTGACTACCATTAAAAGTTAGTTTTTTTTTTAAAGATCTTTTACTCAAATAAAAGCTCTTGAAAAAGACAAGTACATTTGTTAATCAAAAAAAAGAATACTAAATTAACTACAAACAGCTCTTTCGAGCAATAAAATGAATAAAAAATATCATCTTCGATTTGATATTTATAAAATAATTTAATGGAATAAGATCAATATTTAATTAGATAGTTTTGGCTAATACTAAATATTTAATTCAAACTAAGCTAAATTTTTAAAAAGTTTTACTGAATTTCTCACAAGATATCACCTAGCTTTGAACTATTATTGTAAATTATGAGACAAATGCTGCAACTTTATTTTGTTTTTATTAATTATAAGCCTAATTTTTGATAGACTTACTTGCTTTTTTGTATTCAAGCTTTTTGAAAGTAGATCTAAATTAATATTTTGAATTTTTTATTTAATAAATAATAATGATTAATTTTTTTAGATAATTTGACTAAAATATTATATAAATTGCTGGTGTTAAAAAAATTTAGTAGGTTTATAAAAATATGTTTTTGTATTAAGTTTTGTTAAATATTATTTAACTTGTTTATTAAATTTATGTATTAATTCTTTATTAATCTTTTTTAAAGAGCAAAAAAGTATCATTTAATTTATTTTAATAAATCTGAATATTTTAAAGTAATTATTTTAGATTAAATTACTAAATATGTTTCGTTTCATATTTAAAAAATCTCTATTAATAGTTGTGTAATATTTCAAATTAATATGGTGAAAAAAATTATACAAGCATAATGAAAGTAAAATTCATAAACAAATAATTAATTAATCTTTAAAAGCTTGATTTTAAATAAAATTCATTTGTTAATAATCAAGATTCATTATTATGGTCTTCTATGATAATTTAAGGGATATTTTGAGAAAACTTAGAGTCAAATGCTTCATTTATACCATACGAATATGATTTAAAGTTATTATTTTTAGGTAGAGTACCACTACTAAGACTTCTATCATTATCATCTTTTTCTTTTACTTGATCAACTTCTTTTACAATTGTTTAGATTTCTTTTTCTATTTAATTGAATTCATCCAGAATTTTTTTCTTATTCAGCTTAGATGGACTTACATTGTACTACTCTCCCCAGTTTTAAATACTCTAATTAAGTAGAGTTTCTAAATTGAAATTTCCTTTGTTTATTTGACTATTGAGTAAGTTGTTTAAGAAACTTTAGTTATTTTTTGAATCGCTATCATTTTTACTTTGGTTTAATTCATTATTTTTTTTTGAAGAAGAATTTAATTTAAATGTTGTTTTTGGAGAAGGACTTTATCTTCTTAGAGGGCTCCTTTGTTTTTTCTAGGCCTTCTTTTATGCTTAAATAGATTAATTTTAATGAATATTTTAGAAATTAACTGACTTAGATAACTGATGATTGCTTCCATTCTAATACCTATCTTAAAAGGCTTTCTAAAATTTATCTTTTTCGTCTTCATCTGATTAGTTGCTCTAAGGATTTCTTTTGAAATTTTCATCTGATGAGTTATTTAGATCTTAATCTGATTAAGTTTATCCATTTTTTTAGTTATCTGACACAAGAGTTTTACTTCTAACTTTAGGATATTTTATATTTGGAACACTTTTTTTCTTTTCTTGAGATTTTTTATTCTATTCTTATATCTATTTTCTTTCTTCAATTATGTTAAATGTCTTTTAAGGCTTGAATGTGCAATTCTTTTTATCTTCTTGGTTAATTTGTTCTTATAATTATTAGAGTTATTCTTACTTCTTTTTTAACTTTTCTTATTCTCTTTCATAGAGAGTTTTTTCTTAATCTGTAATTGACTTTGTGACACTTTTTTTATTAATTAATGGTTAAAAAGAACATTATTCTAATTCTTTTGCTTGCACTTAATCATCTCTTTATTGTAATCTTTCTAGTTTTCGTTCAAATTGAGAGTAATTCCTTTCTAAAAACTGCTCAAAATTTTAAACATTAAAAGTCTTAGAAGGTTTCTTTTCCTTAATTTGAGTTATAAAAATAAATAAGTTAATGGTTTATTTTAAGCAATAAATCTTTTACCTCCAAAGCTTCCTTCTTTTTTGGCTCATAAAGTGGTTTCCTTTTTTATTACTAGAAGATTTAAATAAATAATTGATTTTTAGTTTAATTATTTTCATACGACTTTCTCTAATAATTGCTGAGGTATCTAGTTGACTGCAGGTTTAAAATTAAATTGGCTTTAAGCTTCAGTTTTTAACTCTTAAATTTTTTACTCATAAACTTTTGCTGTTAAATTAAAAAAGAAACGTTTAATAGTTTCATAGAATTATTAAAATATGTACCATATTCATATAGTTTATCATGAACTTTACTTCCATCAGATTCTCCATATACATAATTTTTATTAATTGAAGGCTTTTTTTACCCAAACTCATCACTTTCTTAAGCCATAATATCCATCTATTTATTTATATATTTTTTGTTTAATTCCTTTAATAATTCATTACAAATAATTATAACCTATTGTCGAATAATTTCCTATTTCATTTTCAAATCTTCACCATATTTTAGCAATCTCTCTTCAATTGGAGTACTATCTCTATAAGAAGTCATTTTTTTAGAATTCTCATTTATTTTAGGCTAAAAAGCTTTGTTTAAAACCAAAAATGATTAGAAATAATATAAAAAAACATTAAAAAATTACTGTTTTCTTATTCTCCTACTTCTTATAACTTAATTTTTGTATTTAAATAATTTTCAAATCTCTGCTACCACCCTGAAATGGGTCCATTATAATTATTTAGCCTTTAAAAAATTGTTGAAATTTAATTGGAGTTATCTAATACAAATACAATTTACATTGTTTCTTAGAAGAAAGCTCTTTATTATGATTTTTGTTAGCTTTCTATTTATTAGTTAATTGCTTAGTTAAAATGTTCTGTCCTTTATTGTTATTTTTTTTCATTAATTTTCATTGCCCATTACTTATTATACTCATAAAACTAGTCAGGTCTTCTACTAGCCGTTAACTTTTTAGAAACCTGATTTTATATTTATTTATTTATTTTTGAAGATATTGATAATGTGATCAATTTAATAATAATAAAAATATTTTACATTTGAAATACCCATTTTAGATTCTTCTAATTCTATTTCTTAAAGCATTTTTTCAAGCTTTTATTCTTGTTTTACTTGTTCGATTTTTATTTACTTTCTTTTCCCATCTCCATATAATTAATCAAACCTAATCTAAGATGTTATTTTTTATTCCTTTTTATCTTTTCCCTTTTTTTCATTCCACAAAGGAGCTTCTTCATATATAAACTTCAAATTCCCAAACATATTTACACTCTTTATTTATACTTTCTAAGAATTCAGATACGATTTATTATTTTAAATTAACTAATATATGCTAGCTTACTAACTTATTAATATCTATCTTTAATTTATTTATTTTCAAAAATTTAATTTTTTTGATAAAAGATAAAAAAAATTGATAAGTGAATCAAAAATTCGACTCAGAAATATTAATTTAGTAAAATTCACTGCAAATAAACCTTTTATTATTATATGGTTAAAACCCAAAAATATTTCATAAAAAAATAATTCTTTTATGATGAGTTATTTCTACTTTTAAAAATAGAAATTTTTTCATTCAAATTGAGGAAAGAAATATTTTATAAATTATTTGGAAAAAAAAATCATTTTTTGAATTAAAGTTCTATAAAAAATATATATACTGGATACTAGTCTTTTAATCAATAAGGAGACTCTATATCTTTAAACAGAAAGGAACAGTTTATTAATTAATAATCAATATTTTATAACTTTTTTTGTTTACCTAAAATTTAAAAAAGTAAAAAAATTAAAATTATCAGCTTGATAGAAGATCGATAAACAGATGTATATTAATGAATTGATCTGTTTTTTTTGTTTTTGCATTTTTATGAAAATTTATTGAAGTTTAGTGTTGTATTTATTATACTGAATTGAATATGAAGCTATTAAATAAGAAATTTTTTGTAAAAATGAATGAGAAAGAAAAATTTATTAAGATACACTTTGATTTTAAAGTTAAATAATATGAATATTTCAATTTATAATTAATTAATAGAAAAGAATTGTCTTTGATTTTTTTTAATTCAATTAATTACAAGGAAGACCTTAATTAATAGAAAAAACAAGGAATCCATCAAGTTATACATATATATAAAACTAAGTCCAAACAAACAAACAAACAAAAGAGCTTAAAAGCTTTCCAGTATTTGTAGAGTATTAAGCCATTGAATCAGAACACAATATTATAAATTGAAAAAAACATTAAAATGGCTGTTAATCCTAATATTAGAAGATAGAGAGGTATTTATTCTGAAGTCATTGACCCAGAGAATGCCTAAAAAATAGATGTATGTTTTTCTTCTGTTCGTTTTAATTTGCACTGAATTTATTTATTGAAGTTAAATAAAATGAAATAAAAAATCTTTAATTAAAATAAAAGCCTAAAATAGTTCAAGCTGGTCCCAAGGTCGAAATTTATAAATCAATTTCTGTAACATCTCTACCTAAAGCCATTTCGCTTTAGCGTTTATAGTCAAGAAATGGTTTAAGACCAAACACATCAAGTTAAAAGCTATTTTCTGATGAAAGAGATATCTTGCGTTCAAGAATGCAATCAAGAAATGAACAAAGAAAAGTTTTAAGAGAAAATGCAAAAATAGTTTCATCAGTTAACCCTAAGGTAACATACATTCTTTTGTATTCATTATTAAATAGCTAGATTGAAGTTATTAGAATGAAATCTCAATCATATATTTAAATAATTTAGGTTATGGAGCCTTATGATCCTATTCCAGGATAAGTTCCTAGAAAGGTAGCAATAGATAGAAAGAAAAAGCAGTTTGCTTCTTATTAACTAGAAGATTTAATGCTATATTTAAATGTTGATTTTAACTAGCCTGATCCTCAATGCGAATGGCTTCCACTTGAACTTTTTGATGACAGCACTTTTGATGAAAACTCAAGTTTGGAATGGTCAGTTTCAATAAATTATTTAAATTAGTTTTAAATATTTTTTTAAAATATTTTATTAGGCTTGATAGAACTAAGGGTGATGATGAAGAAAGTGACTTCCATCCTTTAACAGGAAGAGCTCTCTTCAAAAATAGTGAAGATAACAAATTTTATTATTAAAAAGTAGAGATCACTAGTTATACAAAAGAAACTAATAAATATAAAGGAAGAAAGTTAGAGACATTTGATGCAGAAGATGTTATAAATTTTGAATTTCATCGTATATTCGTTTGTTTTGATGCTGAAGACCCTAGAAAATATGTTCTTCGTTTAGCAAATGCTTTCTAATAAAGAGTAATTTAATTTACCTATATTAAATATTAATTAAAAAAGTAATATTCTAGTTATTTATGTAACTGAATATTATTTTTTTAATCCTTAATAAATGCAAAATATTTACTGAAGCAAATTAATAGCTCTTAAAAACACATTTATAAATAATATATTCATACTTAATACTATTTTTGTTGCAAAATAATTTTAACATGATAAGTTATTAAAAAAATAGATAGAAAAAATAATCGATTTATTGATAAATGATAAAAAAAAACACTAACATAATATTTAATTTAAAAGGTTTATACTGATAGTATTATTAGATATAATTTTTATATTGATAACATGCCTACTTAAGATTTGAGTGAACTTGATACAGAATAGAAAAAGAGAATAGCAGATTTAGCAAAAACTACAAAGATAGAGGATTTGGATACAACTGCCTTGATTGCAGATGTTAACTTGGACTTCTCTAGAACTATGAATAAAATTATTTTTGATACTTTCTTAGAAGAATCCTAAGATTCTGAATACTTTCCTAAACACTTACGTTTACCTCCCAAAGAAGAAGAAAAAGAAGTTAGATATTATGGAACTATGGAGTTAGAAAGAACAAAGGGTGTTAAAGAAATGCATGTTACCTCAAATCGTGAAATTAGTTTCCATGAACCCAAGGACTTTAATGATACTTTTAAGAGCTTTTGTTTTGCATCTCTTTATATTAAAAAAGAAGTTATTAAAGCTCTTCAAGAAATAAGAGTTGAATGCAACAAGATTAATGATATGGATATTTTCTAATTAAAAATAGATGAACCTATGCATTTAGACTAATTTAAGCATTTATAAGAATCGTTTACATCTTCTCTTATCTATTAACTAAGAGGTATTTATTTAATGCTAAAACTTGATTTTATAAAGTTTCCTTTTTTAAGTTGATAACACATTTTAAATATATAAAATAAACAGGAACTTGGATTGAAGGAATGGTTAAAATTATTAAAACTTAATTTGCTGATGTAGGAAAAGGTTGGTTTAATATGAAAGAAAATGAAAGAATTACTTATGATTTTGGTAAATTGAAAAAATTCTTGACAGTTATTCGTTTGATGATGCAAGTAACTAATTATTTTTCTCAAAAATTTAGTTTTAATTCTTCAAAACAAAAAATAATATTTTGAATAAAATCAAAAATTAATTTGATAATTTATTAATAGGATACTGTTACAAGTCTTGTTTAGAGAAATTATAATGATTATAAAGATATGATTTTAAGTTTCATACCTAGTTAAGTTATAATTCATGATACAAGTAATGTTGAAAATATATTCCCAGAACATGTAGATGAAAAGAAAAGAACAAGAGCTTTGTTTTAACTAGATTTAAAAACTTAGAATGATGAAATTTTTATTTATTCTCCTAAAAATCCAGAAGTTTTTGTTAATGTTGTATTACATGTATTTGATAAGGCTTTGGAAGAATTAGCTAAGATTCCAGATTTGGAGCCTAAAATCGCATCTAACCTTTATAAAGGATAAAACTTGGAGACTTATATTAAGACTCCTTAAAAGCCTCGTGAAAAGCCAGTTGATCCTGATCCAAATGCTAGACCTCGTAAATTCCCTGATGAAAATAAATGGATTTGGGAGATGGCTGAACTTCTCAAAGACAAAGTTGGAGAAGCTACTGCACCTTTAATTGAATATTTAAAAGCTTTTGATAAATACGTTCCTATTCTTAAATCTACTCCAGAAGAGTATTGCAAAGCTATGGAAAATGAAATAGAAAATCCAAGAGATATCGAATCTATTAATGAAGAAATTGCTGAAGTAATATATTTATTTTCTAATTTAAGTTAATATAAAAATAACATTTTCTTAATGAAGGTTGAAAGAAAAAAGAAACAACTTAAGATTGACATTCCAGAGTATATACATGTTAGTTGCTTCTAAATTAGTTGTTTGGAAGTTATTGCACATTTAGATGAAAAATTATCTGATTTGTCTAAAAACCTTAAAACAGTTATTGCAAAAAGAGCTAAGGAAGGAACAACTAACATCTTTAACTAGTTTACTTTAATAAAAACTAAATTGAATGAGGATCCAACAAATATTGAGAAATTAGTTGAGTTATAAGAATATATGACAAATATGCTTCCTATTGAGCTTGAAAAATTAAAATCAGATATGAACAAAGTCTTTGATGTTTATAAAATCATGGAAGATTTTAATTACAAATTCACTCCTGATGAAATGAATAAGAGATGGAATGTTTTTGCTGGGCCTAGAGATATTAAGCAGCTGATGGCAGAAAGAGAAGGAAAACTTGACAAATTAAAGACAAAGTTTGCTGAAGAAATGAAAGAATAACAAGATGAATTTAAGTAAAATTATGAAAATCTTGAACAAACCATTCAAGGTTTCTCAAGTTATATTGATATTAAGAATCATTCTGACATGGCTAAAATGGTTGCAGAAATTCATGAATCTCTTTAAAATATTCAAGATGAATCAAGAAAATTTAATTAACGTGAACATCTTTTTGGAAAAGATATGACAGAATATAACAAAGTAAAATAAGATTAATTCAAAATAAATATTAATAATTACTATTTAAAAAGCTGGGTAATATGCAAAAAGAATTCACACCTTACTTTAATTTATGGAAAATTGTTGATTTTTGGATGAAAGGATACAATAAATGGTTGTATGATGAATTTGATAAAGTTAATGCTGAAGAAGTTGACAAGTTTGTAGAAGATGGAGTCAAAACCTTAGGAGGTATTATGAGAATTATGAAAGAAAAAGAACTCACTTAAATTTATGTAATTTAATATTTAAAAAAACAAAATTCTAAAAAAAATAAAAATTTAAAAATATTTTCTCAAAGAAAATATTTCATTTATTAATTTGGGCTTATAATAAAAAAAAATATTTTAAATAGGATATTGCTTAAAAAATTAAAGCTGAAATGGATGAGTTCAAGCCTAAGGTTCCACTTTTGGTAGCACTTAGAAAGTAGGGAATGGAAGTAAAACAATTAAACAATATTTATAAAGATGCTTATTCATACATTCCATTTTATAGGAAAGACATTGGAAAGACATTTCTCGTGTTATGGGAAAACCTGTAGAAAAGAAAAGTGAAGGTTTTACTTTTGATCAAATTTTACAAATGGATTTAATGAAGCATGTTGACGAGATAGTTCAAATTGGAGAAAGAGCTGGTAAAGAATTTTAAATTAAGACTTTACTTGATACTATGGAAGCTCAATGGGAAGAAATTAATTTCTAGCTTCTTCCTTATAAGTAAACTAGCATTATAAGAGGTTATGATGATATCTCTATTATACTTGATGAACACATTGTCTAAACACAATCACTTCTCTTTTCTCCCTACAAAAAAGAATTTGAAGAAAGGTATTTATAATTATTTGAGAATATATTTTAATAATATTATATAAAAAAGAATATTTGAATGGGATAGATAATTAACAACTATGTCTGATGTGTTAGAAGAATGGGCTAAATTCCAAGGTCAATGGATGTATTTGCAGCCTATTTTTGATAGTTAAGATATTGCAAAGTAATTGCCAGCTGAAACAAAGAAATTTAGAACTATAGATTCCACTTGGAAAACAAGTGTCACCTAAGCTAAACACATCCTTAACGTTCGTAAAGTTTGCACAGAAGAAGGTTTATATGATAAATTAAGAGAATCCAACAAGAATTTAGAAATTATTTAAAAAGAACTAAATAATTATTTAGAAAAAAAGAGAGAAAAGTTTGCTCGTTTCTATTTCTTATCTAATGATGAGCTACTTGAAATTCTCTCTCAAACAAAAGAACCCACTGCTGTCTAACCACATTTAAAAAAAGTATTCGAAAATATTCATAAAATAGAATTCGATGATTAAAAGAAAATCCATGCAATGTTTTCTGCTGAAAATGAAAGAGTACCTTTTGAAAAATTTGTAGATCCGAATCGTAAAAATGTAGAAGAGTGGATGGGTGATGTAGAAAATATGATGAAACGTTCAGTCCGCCGTGCTCTAAATAACTCTGTCGATGATTATAACAAAAAGCCTAGACCTAAATGGTGTATCAGTCATCCAGGTTAATGTGTATTAAATGGCTCTTAAGTATTATGGACTTATGAAGTAGAAGAAGCTATAAGAAATGAAGGCTAAGAAGATAAAGTTGGAATTAAAGGATATTGGGATAAACTTAAGCTTTAATTAGATGATTTAGTTGATTTAGTTTGCACAAAATTAACAAAGTAATAATAAGTCACTATCAATGCTCTTATAGTTATTGATGTGCATGCTAAGGATGTTGTTTAAAGACTTATTAATGAAAATGTCAAAGACGTATCAGCTTTTGAATGGATTTCATAGTTAAGATATTATGTAGAAAATGAAGATGTTAGAGTAAAATGTGTCTAAACTGATTTCCCCTACGGTTATGAGTATTTAGGTAAAATAATCTTATCTTCAATTTTCATCATTAATTTAAAAATGTTCTATCAATGAAACATTTTAAAATTCTTTTTTATAATTAAAGGTAATACTTTAAGATTGGTTATTACACCTTTGACAGATAAGTGTTATATGACATTGATGGGTGCTCTTAAGCTCAACTTAGGTGGTGCTCCTGCAGGTAATTCATACTTTTATTAATTACATAATAAAAAAAATAAAACAATAATTTTATATAGGACCTGCGGGAACAGGCAAAACAGAATCAACTAAAGATTTAGCTAAAGCTCTTGCTAAATAGTGTGTTGTATTCAATTGTTCTGATAGTATGGATTACATTATGGTTGGTAAATTCTTTAAGGGTCTTGCTAGTGCTGGTGCTTGGTGTTGTTTTGATGAATTTAATAGAATCAACATTGAAGTACTTTCTGTTATTGCATAATAACTATTACAACTTTTTGGAGCAAAAGACAAAGGTATTGCTCAAATTGAATTTGAAGGATCTAACATTAAAGTTCTTCCTACATTTTGTGTCTTCATTACAATGAATCCGTAAATTTAAAATATTCATTTTTTTTATTATTAATAATGCTAATTAATAAAAGCGGTTATGCTGGTCGTACTGAATTACCCGATAACTTAAAAGCTTTATTCAGAAGTGTAGCTATGATGGTTCCAGATTATGCTATGATTGGTGAAATTATGCTTTATAGTTTTGGTTTTAAGCTTGGTAGAGAGCTTGCATAAAAAATGGTTGTAACATTCAAACTTTCATCAGAATAATTATCTTCTCAAGATCACTACGATTATGGTATGAGAGCAGTTAGATCAGTCATTAATGCAGCAGGTAATAAATAACTTAAACAATTTATGTTTTCTCATATTTACTCAATTTAAAACAAAAAAAAGGTTTATTGAAAAGTGCTACTCCTGATATGGATGAGTAATAACTTTTACTTAGAGCATTGCGTGATGTCAATGTTCCCAAATTCTTAAAGGATGATATTCCCCTTTTCGAAAATATTATTAGTGATCTCTTCCCTGGTGTAGAAAGACCTAAGTATGAATATGGTGACTTGGTCAGTTAAATGTCAGTAGTTTGTAAAGATCCTGATCTTAATTTGTAACCAGTTTCTGCATTTACTGATAAAGTACTTTAGTTATATGATACTATTTAGGTTAGACATGGTCTTATGTTAGTTGGTCCTACAGGAGGAGGTAAGACTTCTAATTATCTTGTACTTCAAAGAAGTTTAAGTAATCTACATGACAAGGGATTCTATAAAGTCCATACTCACATTATGAATCCTAAAAGTATAACTATGGGTTAGTTGTATGGCTAATTCAATGAATAAACTCATGAATGGACTGATGGTATCTTAGCCTATATAATTAGAGAAACAGTCAAAGATACTTCTTCAGATAAGCACTGGATATTGTTTGATGGCCCAGTTGATGCCATTTGGATTGAATCTATGAATACAGTCTTAGATGATAACAAAAAGCTATGCTTAAATAGGTAATTTACTACTAATATATTTATTTCTCTTACCATATATATCCTATTAAAAAAAGTGGACAAATTTTAACTTTAACCCCACATATGACTATGATGTTCGAAGTAGAAGATTTGGCAGTAGCTTCACCTGCTACAGTAAGTAGATGTGGTATGGTCTATATGGAACCTATATCTCTTGGTTTATAACCATTAATAGATTCATGGTTGACGAGTATTCCTGCAAATATCTAAAAGAGAACTAAAATAATCGATAGATTGAAATTCCTTTTCGATTAGCTTTTATAACCTTGCTTAACTTTCTTAAGAAAGCAATGTAAAGAAATTGTAGCTACTGGTGATAATAATCTCACATAGTCTCTTTAAAGAATCCTTAACTGCTATTTTTCAGATTATGCAGAAACAGAATTCAAGAGAGTAAATTGTTAAATAAGACTAATAAAACATATAAATAACATTATATTTTAATTTAAAATTTAAAAAAAAAAGATTCCAAATGAAGAAATTGATAATTTGCAAAACATGATAGATTAACTTTTTATATTCTCTTTGATATGGTCTGTTATGGCTACTTGCGATTCTGATTCAAGATAGAAGTTTTCTGAATACTACAGAAATCTATTTATGACTGTGACTGACTGTGGTTTCCCTTAAGAAGAATCAGTCTACAACTATTTCTGGAATAAAGATAAAAAGACATTTGAAAATTGGGCAATTTAATATGCTTCTTTTGAAGTTAGTTCAAAATACTAATATCATGAAATTATGATACCTACTAATGATTCAACAAGAAATATTTATATGAAAAAACTTCTTGTTTCTCAAGGATACCATGTAATGTGTCCTGGTCCCACTGGTACTGGTAAATCATAAAATTGTTATTCCTTGCTTACAACATAGCTTGGTGAAGAATATTAATACATAGCTTTAACTTTCTCTGCTCAAACAAGGTATTTATTTAAGAAATGTAATTGAAATCAATTATTTTGTTAATAAAATTAGTGCAAATTAAACTTAAGACACAATTGATTCAAAGATGGTAAATTTTTTGTTTTTTAATATATGCTAAAAAATTTTATTGATTAGGATAAAAGAAGAAAAGGTATTTTTGGACCTCCTATTGGTAAGAAATGTATCATATTTGTTGATGATTTGAATATGCCTAAGAAAGAAACTTATGGTGCACAACCTCCTATTGAACTCTTAAGATAATTCTTAGATCATCAAGGTTGGTATAATAGAAGAGATTTAGTCTTTATGAAATTCTAAGATATTATCTTACTATCTGCTATGGGTCCTCCTGGTGGTGGTAGATCAAACATTACTGCTCGTTGTACTAGACATTTTAACATCTTAGCATATCCAGAATTAGAAAGATCTATTATTAACTAACTTTTCTAAACTTTAGTAAAACATTTCTTCAAGAAATTCGATAATACTATTAAAGAAGCTATACCTCAATTAGTCGAATCTGTTATAGAAGTTTATTATAAAGTAAATAATTTTATTCTTTGTTTTATTAATTTATTCAAAAGCCATTATTTTAGAAATATGAAGTAAAACCAAAAAAAAGCATTAAAATTAAAATTAAATTTAGGATAAAGATTAAGATTAAGATATTTTTATTGAATTTTCTAATAAAAATTATATTTAAAACAAAAAGGTTAAAAATGAGCTACTACCTACTCCTTCTAAGAGTCATTATACTTTTAATATGAGAGATATAAGTAAAGTATTTTAAGGTATGTGCTCTGCCACAACAAATACAAAAATTTGTGCTGAAATTCCTGTATTAATAAGATTATGGTATCATGAAAATATGAGAGTGTTCCATGATAGATTGACTACTGAATAAGATAGATAATATCTCAAAGAAATACTTTCAAGTTTCTTTGAAAGCTTCAAAATAACAAAAGAAGAAGTAATTACAACATAAAGAGTAATATTTACTGATTTCTTATCAGGAAGAGTAATTTTATTTGATTGAATAAACACAAATAATTAATTAATACAAAATAATTAGGAATTAGAACCTAGAATATATGCCCCTGTTGATGATTTAGACTAGTTTATAGATAAGGTAAAATAATAAAAAATATTATTTTCAATATAATTTATTATGAATTGATAATTAGATGGATTACTTTTAAGAAGAATACAACACTGATAATACATTTGTCATAAATGGTCCTAGAACCTCTATGAAGCTAGTTATGTTCTTAGATGCATGTGAGCATATTGCAAGAATAGCTAGAATTATTAGATAGCCTTAAGGTAATGCTTTACTTTTTGGTGTCGGAGGTTCAGGAAGATAGAGTTTAGCTAGAATGGCTACATTCCTATCAAACTATAAGTTATTTTAGATTGAAGTTATCAAGAATTACAATATGAGATCATGGCGTGATGATATTAAAAAATGTCTTATGATGGCTGGCGTTGAAAATAAATCTCTAACTTTCTTATTTGTTGATACTTAAATTATTAATGAACAAATGCTTGAAGATATTAATAATATTCTCAATTCTGGTGATGTCACAAATATTTATTAAGAAAAAGATATGGAAGACATTCAAAATGCATGCAAGATGGACTGTATCAAAAAGGGTTTATAGCCTAATAAGATGAATATCTTCACTTAGTATTTAATCAGAGTTAAAAAGAATGTCCATATTGTTATTGCTATGTCTCCTATAGGAGAAGCATTTGCTACTAGATTACGTATGTTCCCTTCATTAGTTTCATGTTCTACTATTGATTGGTTCACTGAGTGGCCTGAAGAAGCCTTGTTAGGTGTAGGTAAAGGATAACTTGCAGATTATGAAGAAGATCTCAAAATTCAAGGATTAACTTCTAACTTAGTCACAATCTTTAAAGATTGCCACAAATCTGTTGAAAAAATATCTTAGCGTTATTTCTAAGAGCTCAGAAGGTAATCATTTAATAAAAATAAATTTAATTGTTTTAAATAAATTTTTAAATTAATTAGATATAATTATGTAACTCCTACCAGCTTTTTAGAGCTTCTTAACTTGTATAAGTCTATTTTAGATTCAAAGAATAGGGGTTTAAATGAATAAATTTAAAGATTAAAGAGTGGTTTAGATAAACTTGCAGGAGCAAATAAGGCTGTAGAAGAAATGAAAATTACTCTAACAAAAATGAGACCTGAGCTCGAAATTGCTTAAGAATAAACTTAAAAAATGATGGAGTTTTTAGAAGTAGAGTAAAAGGATGCTGATGAAACTTAAAAAATTGTAGCAAAAGAAGAAATTATAGCTAAGAAATAGGAAAAAGAAGCTTTAGAATTAGCAGAGAAAGCAGAAGCTGCAGTTGCTGAAGCTAATAGCTCTTTAGCAAAAACTCTTAAGAATGTAAGTGAGCTTAGAAAGGAACATTTAGTAGAAGTTAAATCTCTTTAGACTCCTCCAGAAGCAGTTAAAATCACCTTAGCAGGTGTCGTTATTCTGTGTACTGATCATGTTAAGAAAGTTGGTGAAATTGTTATTACGGCAGTTAAAGATTCATTTGGTAAAAAAGAAGAAAATTATTTCTAAACTGCTAAATAGTATTTGTTGACAGATCCAAAAGAACTTCTTAACATTTTGATGACTTATAATAGAGAAAGTATTAACCCAAAATATATTGAAAAATTAGAAAAAGTTTGCTTCCCTCATCCTAAATTCAATGAAGCTGATGCCTAAGGTGGTAGTAAAGCTACTGGTTATCTCTTTGGTTGGGTCAAAGCTATGTATGATTTCCACAAAGTCTTTACTGAAACTGAGCCTTTAAGAAAGTAACTAGATGAAGTCAAACGTGTAGTATAATTAAAAACAGAAGAATTAAAGGAGAAGAAAGAATCATTAGAAAAAATTAACTAAAAAATTAACAACTTAAAACAATAATCAGAAGAGAAAATTAGACAAAAGGTAATCAATATGCTTTTAATTTCATAAATTATTCTAATTAATTTTAAAACTGAATAGGAATATTTGACTAACTAAATTAAAGAATGTGAAATCAAGTTAGAAAGAGCTTAAAAACTTACTGATGGTTTGAAAGACGAAAAAGAAAGATGGTCAAAAGATATAGAACTCTTATCAGAAAAAGGTAATAAAATTAAAAATGTTTTATGATTAATTAATCACCTCTATTTAAATAGGTTAACTGTACCCTGGTGATGCAGCTATTGCAGCAGCTATGCTTGCTTATAGTGGTTCATTTGTTGCATCTTATAGATCAGAATTAGAACACATGTGGATTAAATTTTTGAACGATAGAAATATTTTACATACTGACAACATTACTATGAGATCGTTCCTTGGTGATGAAGTTCAAATTTAGACTTGGAATCTTTGTGGTAATAAAATTTATTTTGCCTTATTTTTTATTTTTATAAGCAGAAGAGTAAATTCTGAAAATAAGTTTCTTGGATTAACATTAAATTAGCAACTATTATATTACAAATATTAATAGCTCAGTTTGGTAAAATAATTTATTTTAAATAGGTTTACCTAAGGATGGAACAAGTATTGAGAATGGTATTTTAATTGATAAAAGTAGAAGACGTCCTTTGATGATTGACCCTCAAAATTAAGCTAACAAGTATATTAAGAATCTTGGTAGAGAAGTAAAAGGAGACATTATTGTACAAAAAGTAAGTGATCCTTCGTTAATGCGTAGTATTGAATAAGCTCTTCAATTTGGTAAATGGGTTCTTGTTGAAGCTGTTGGCAGAGATTTAGACCCTTCTCTTGAACCTGTCCTAAATCAATAATTAATTCGCTAAGGAAATGAATACTTAATCTAATTTGGTGAAAAACGTTTGAATTATAGTCCAGATTTCCGTTTCTTTATGACAACTAATTTACGTAATCCTCACTACTCTCCAGAAACAAGTGTAAAAGTCACAATTATTAACTTTGCTATCACACCTTTTGGTTTAGAAGAGTAGATGCTTGCAAGAGTTGTAGAAAAAGAAAATCCAAATCTTGAAAATAGAAAAAATGAAATTGTACGTAAGAATGCTCAAGATAAAAGAGATTTAGTTGCAACTGAAGATTAGATTCTATTTTCTTTATCATCTACCAAGGGAGATATAGCTGATATCTTACTAGATGAAACACTCATAAATCAATTATAAAATTCCAAGAAATTTGCAGCTGAAATCAATCAAAGAGTAAAAGATTCTAAAAAGACTGAAATAGAAATTGATAAGGCTAGAGAAGGATATCGTCCAGTAGCTTTCAGAACTTCAATATTATTCTTCTGTATTTTAGAATTAGCTACCATTGATCCTATGTATCAATATTCCTTATAATGGTAATAAATAAATTCTTTTTCCTTTTCAAATTAATAATCTTTCTAAATGAAAAAAGGTTTATCAATTTGTTTGAAATGGGTGTTGAAAATGCTGAGTAAAGTGAAGAGCTTGAATAAAGATTGCACAATTTAAATGAATATTTCACATACTCTTTATATGAGAATGTTTGTAGATCTCTTTTTGAAAAGCATAAACTTATTTTCTCCTTCTTGCTGACTTAAAGAATTTTAGCTTCTAAAAATGAAATAAATCTTGAGGAGTGGCAATATCTTTTATCTGGACCTTAAGGTTCTATTCAACTCAAATAAAACCCAACTAACTGGATAGCTGATAGTAGTTGGCCTGATATTTATAAGTAACTGAATGGAATGAATAAACTTCCCAATTTCTAAGGTATTGAAGATCATTTCATGCAAAATCCTGATAGCTATAAAGATATTTATGATGCATAAAATCCTCATGAAGTATTTAAGATTAGATTTAATATGTTTTTTAACAATTTATTAATAAAACTAGATGGATATCCCTGGAGATTGGAATACAAAACTTGATGAGTTTGAAAAAATTGTTTTCTTAAAGTTCATCAGATCTGATAAATGTATTCCAGCTATATAAAACTGGATTAAGAACAGAATAGGAAAAGAATTTATAATTGTTCCTACCTTTGATTTGGCGAAGTGCTTCAAAGATTCTACTATTCTTACTCCTCTTATTTTCGTTTTATCACCTGGTTCTGATCCAGTTTCTGATTTCTAAAAATTCGCAGAAGAAAATAATATGACTAGAAAAGTAATTAATCATTGTTATTTATAAGAAGGAAAAGTGAAATAATTTATAAAATATAAAGGTAAAAATGATTTCTTTAGGTTAAGGTTAAGGACCTAAAGCAGAAAAATTAATTGTAGAAGGTAAATAAGCAGGTGGATGGATTTTATTACAAAACTGTCATTTAGCAACAAGTTGGATGCCTGAATTAGAAAGACTTTGTGAGGAATTTGATGAGACTATGCACAAAGATTTCAGGCTTTGGTAATTCATTGATTTTTTGCTTTATTTTTAAATTTTTATTATTTTTATTGAAACAAATTATCAAATAAAAAAGGTTGACTTCTGCTCCAAGTAGTACTTTCCCTTCTAGTGTTTTATAAAATGGTGTAAAAATGACCATTGAACCTCCTACAGGTTTAAGAGCTAATCTTTTAAGAAGTTACAAGAATTTAAGTGATTAAGAGTTGAGTGATTGTAAGAAGCCAAATGAATTTAAAAAGCTGCTTTTTGGTTTCTGTCTTTTCCATGCTATTATTTAAGATAGAAGAAAGTTTGGACCTATTGGTTGGAATATTGCATATGAATTTACTAATGAAGATTTAGGTGTTTGCAAAAAGTAATTAAAATTACTCCTTGATGAATATGCTGAAATACCATACAAAGTATTGAATTATCTTGGTGCTGAAATTAACTATGGTGGAAGAGTAACAGATGATAAAGATATTCGTTTAATTAAGAGTATATTGGCGGCATATTGTAGTAAGGAAGTATTGCGTGATGGCCATAAATTCTCAGAAAGTGGTCTATATTTATCTATCCCTGCAAGTACATAAGAAGATTACATAAAGTATATCGAAAACTTACCTTTGAATCCTGCTCCAGAAGCTTTTGGTTTACATGATAATGCTGAAATAACAAATGCCTAAAATGAAACCAGAGATTTACTTGAATCATTGCTTTCACTTCAGCCTCGTGAGCAAGGTGGTGAAGGTAAAAGTAGAGAAGAAAAAATTACAGAAATAGCTAATTTCATTCAATAATAAACTCCACCAGTTTGGGACATTGAAAGTATATCAAAATAATATCCTACAGATTATAATGAATCTATGAATACAGTCCTTGTTTAAGAATTAATTAGATACAATAGATTATTAGAAATAATGGAAATTTCTCTAGTACAAGTAAAGAAAGCTCTTGTTGGTTTGATTGTTATGAGTGAAGAGCTAGAAATTCTTGCCAACAACTTACATGATAACTAAGTTCCTCATATGTGGAATGAAAAGGGTCATCTCTCACTAAAACCATTAATGTCATGGATAGAAGATCTTAACTAAAGAGTAAATTTCCTTAACGATTGGATTAAGAATGGCACTCCTAAAATATTTTGGATATCAGGTAAATTTTATTTTTATAAATTTTTAAAAATTAAACTTAAAATAAATTTAATAAAAATAGGATTCTTCTTCCCACAAGCATTTGTTACAGGAACTCTTTAAAATTATGCAAGAAGAAAATTTGTTGCAATCGATAAACTATAATTTGAATACAAAGTACTTGATATAGATCCTAACAATGTTAAAGAAAAACCTGATGAAGGTTGTTATATCTATGGTATTTACCTTGAAGGAGCAAGATGGGATTACAAAAAGCAAGTCATCAACTAACCCAAGCCTAAAGAATTGTATTCAGATCTTCCAGTTATGCACCTACTCCCAGTAGTAGATAGATAGAAATCAGAAAAGAGTAAATTCCCCTTTTAAAAATATGTTGAATATTAATTAATTGTTTTAAAATAGTTATTTATAATTGCCCACTATACAAAGTTGTAAGTAGAAGAGGTACTTTAAGTACAACTGGACACAGTACTAACTTTGTTATGTTTATAGAACTTCCTTCAAATAAATCAGAAGATACCTGGGTAAGAGGAGGGGTTGCTGCTTTCCTTGCTTTGAGATATTGAAAATAATTAAAAATTTATTTTTTATAATCTAATAAAAATAATACAAAATTTAAAAGTTCTTTAAAAGATGCATAAATTAAATTAATAAATAAATAAAAATAACAATCTAAAACTTATTGTTGTTTTAGAAAAAACCAATACTAAATAAAATTAAAAAAATTAAAAGAAATTAAATTTTTTTAAAACTTAATGTAAATGGTATATGTAAATTCACTTGCTTGCTACTATTTTATTAATAGGATCTTAAAAAATTTTAAAAACTTTTTATAAATTTTATTTTTATGATTTAAAATTCTAAAATCAATTATTAACTTATAAAAAATTTGAAAATTATTTTTTTAAAGATTTTATGTTTGTTTAACTCAAATTTGCATGTATAATAAGTTCAAAAATTTTAGCTTTTCTTGGCTTAAAGTAATTTACTTTATTCATTTTTAAAAGAATTTGAAATTATGAGAGAAAAATAACAAATAAAAGAATTTAGTAATTTTATATTGATTTTTTTAATTTTTAAAAATTATTTCATCAATATTCTTAAAAACTTTCAAAATATTTTTAAAGACCTTTGAAAATTAACTAAAATTAGTTTCATGCTTTTGATTTAAAATAGAATTCAACAACTAATTTAATAAAATTTTATTAATTTAAATAATAGTTTTAAAATGCTTTTGAATATGAATGAAGTAAGTTTAAACATTTTAATTTAAGTGAGAATACTAAATAAACAATTTTAAATGTATATCATTGCTTTTTCATTTCTTCAATTATTTTAATGAAATTAGATAATTCGTCTTTTTTTGGAGTTATCAAATTATCAGATAGCTAATAAATTTTAATTTGGCATTTAGAGTAAGTAACTGCTACTAAATCTGTTTGTTTATAATTGAATTTAAGTTAAAGAGCCTAAGTACCAGTTTCCATACCTTTTGGCTCAATAGTATTTATTGGAGATATTTTATTATCTAAAAGATCATAAAAAACAACTTCACCATTAGACATACAGGCACCAAAAACACTAGGACGTTTAGGAGACCATTCTGATCTAAAAATATAATTTCCAAAATTTTCTACACTATACATTGACTTAGACTAAATGATAAAATAATTTAATACATATTTATATAAAAGAAAAAAATATTACGGCGAAGAAGTCAAATAATTTGACAGAACCATCAAGAGATGAAGTTATAAATAAACTTTTATAAAAAGGAGAAAAACTAATTGAGTATACAGGACCCAAATGAGGTTCATAAGCAGATTTTACAGGGTTAGGATAAAGCTTAGAGACTTCAGGCTTAGAATTAAATATATGATCCAACTATATTTCTCTTATTCCTTTTGCACCACAATATTACTCTACTCCCATTTTTATTTCCATTAAATTTTTGCTGACAATATTCATCATAAAGGGGAATGTACTGGGTTTCCAAGTTAATTTTTGAGAAACTAAATTAAAAATTTGAAATGTTTGAAATTTAATGTCAATGTATCTTGTAAATATTTCTTATAAATTTTTGATTACCTGACTATACCTCCTGAATTTATCTCTAACTCAAATCAATTTAAGCACGAACAACTGAACCAGCCTCAGAACCTACTATGAAATTATTTTTATCATCTGAATATTGAGCAAAGCAAAGACCTCCAACACTAACAACTTCTCCCTCTTTCTTACGAACCATAAAATAACCTTTTGCGGGATAAGCTAAAGAATTTTCTTATTAATTCTAAGCTCTATCTAAATTAACTGTCCATTAAAGTATTTTTCCATCAGTACTCAAAGAAAACAATTACTTTTTTGAATAAACTTAAATTGAATTTATGTCTTATTGAACAATAAAAATACCTATTGTACTTAAAGTGAACCTTATTTTTATATTTCATACCATTATAATTATGTTATAGCCTCTCTATGGAAATATTCATCTATATTAGACTTACAAACTAAATTTTCTTCTTCATCTTATAAATCCCATACAAAAACCTCACCTAATAAATAAAAATTTTCATCAATTTCTTTTAATTATTATTTTAATAGCATTTTACCATTAAAAGATCCTCCTGCCAATATATTAGGTTTAGTTGGATGGAATTATATTGATGTTAAGCTTACCTATTTGATACATAAAACATTAAATGAATGTATCTAGTAATTTATTTCTTAAAATAATTTCAAAATCATGTTGCAATATTCTCAAAGCATATTAAACTTTTTCAACAATGTGATTTGAAAAAAGAAATTAGGTATATCTCTCATTTGGAAATATTTTAAGTTATTTATGTTAATAAGATAATTTTGCTAATTAATTACTTCTGTTTCAATAACAACAGAGGGTTTATTCTCAATAAAATTTCTTTTGGAGAGGTTCCATGCACAAACAAAAGATCTTTCACTAGAAGTACCTTTATGTTCAAATTTACCATATGCAGCAGCTAGAATAAGACCTGTACAATTCCAGCTTATATCAGTTATTTCTAATTAATTTTCCTTCTCTATTACCTTTAAATTGGAAATTTAATAGGTTCAAACTTTTTATAATATGTTTTTACTTTATTTAGAGCATTTGATAAGGTATATATACAGCCAATATCTTTTCTAAAATCTGTCCATTTAGGCTAATAATCTATAATAGGTGTTATCATTATTAAAGAAAAATGCTTTTTAGAATATATTTACATTCTAAAGCTTTTATATTTGTATTAAGGGCGTTAGTGATCATTGGATAAACTCTTTTTAAGAATCTATATAAATCATTTTGATTGTATTCTACTTAACTTTCTTCCTTCTCCTCTCCCTTTCCTTTCTAAGATTCACTAATAATCTTTTCAGTAACTTACATCTATTATTTAGAATTTATACATCTAAATTATTGCATCAAATAATATGCTATATATTCTTTTGATTACTTTAACTGATCTTCCATCCTATTTAGTTGTAGTGGAGGCATCTTCATATTAAATTACTGGAGTCTAAGTACCCCTCATAAATTGCTATACTCCTTCTGAAGAAGTGAAACTAATATATTCACATTTAGAGATTATTAATCAATTAAAACAAATTTTATTTTTTGAAATGTAAAATTCTAAAACAAAAAATTCTCACTCAAAATCCTAAGTTTCCATAGAATAATCATCAAATTCTACTCTATTTGTGCTTCTCATTTATTTTTTATATCAAAACTAATAAATTATGTGAAATTACTTGCTTTGAGTAATATTTAAAATACAAAAAGATATACTAAGAATAATATAAGTTCTATATATATTTTGATTTAAATAAGAATAAATGCAACAATACTTATTTATCATAAAATATTAAAAATTTGAAATATTAAATCATTTAATAAATACAATCAAAATAAACTTGTTTATTTATTGTTCATAAAAAATACTTGGCAAAACTACTTGTTAAATTTGAAAATTGCATTTATTTACTGTGTAAAATTTAATAATAATTAAAAATATCACTTATTTTTTAATATATTTTTAATAATCATAAAATTTTAATAAAGAAAATTAATGTATTATTTTTGAATGATTAATAAAAGTTTTATTTTTTGTTCTCATTTTGAACTCGATTTTACTTTGATTTTATTAAAAAATAAAAAATATTTGATGGATTGTTATTTATGAGTAATGAATAATGAAAAAGTAATTTCAATAATAATTTATTTTTTTAATTTAAGATATTATATTTAATAGATAAATAATATTAAAAAATATAGAAAATAACAAATTTTTTTAATAAAACTTTATCAGAAAAATATTTAAAATCAAAATTAGTAACCTGAATATTGAAAAAAGTATCAGCATTCTTTTTACTTTTAAAATAAAACATCTAATTATGATTAGGAAAATAATATCTATTAGACACTACAATTAATATACTAGACTGAGGGAAATTAGTTAAATAATTAGCTGACAAGAAAAAATTAATTTAAATATTATTGAATAATAATTTTATAAATGTAGAAGAATATAGAAAAGAAGTGAATTATTTCTTTTAAAAAATAAAATTTTATAAATGTAGAAGAATATAGAAAAGAAGTGAATTATTTCTTTTAAAAAATAAATTTGATCAGAAATTAGTTTATTAAATTTGAGTAGAATAAATTTTTAAATTTATTACAAAAAGAGCTTATTGATTATTTGGATAATTAAATCTTACGTTTCTTATTTTTTCTTTTTTTCTATATAATTTGCTTTTCCTTCCTAAATTTACAAAAGATATTTCGTCTAAATAAATTTTTCAAACTTCCTAAATAATTTTTATTTTCTTTCTTTCTTTAGTTTATGTTTCATAATCTAAATAGTCTAAAGAGTTAATAAGCTTTTTATCATTTTTTAATTGAAAAACTAAGAAAATTAGTTTCATATTACTTTTTTTTCAAAATTAATTAGTTAGTTTCTTGCCATTTTATATTTAAAAATCAAATATTTGAGAGTAAAAATTTAAATATTTAACTGAATTGAATGAATGAATAAATGAGTGAGGAATTTTTTTTGTTGATTACCTGCTTTTTTGTGTGGTAGCAGGAATCTAAATTTTAAAAGCAGACATATTTTATTGATGGATAGATATGTAATGCAATTAATGATATATATATAAAGTTATTTAATTGTTAGAATTTTTAGTGAATCAAACAGATCAGTAACCTTCTTCTTCACCTTCACCTTCAGCAGTTTCAATACCGACTTCTTCGTAATCCTTTTCGAGGGCGGCAAGATCTTCTCTGGCTTCGGAGAATTCACCTTCTTCCATACCTTCACCGACGTACCAGTGGACGAAGGCTCTCTTGGCGTACATAAGATCGAACTTGTGGTCAAGTCTGGAGAAGACTTCAGCGATGGCAGTAGAGTTGGAAATCATACAGACAGCTCTCATGACCTTAGCAAGATCACCACCGGGAACGACGGTGGGGGGTTGATAGTTAATACCGACCTTGAAACCAGTGGGGCACCAGTCGACGAATTGGATGGTTCTCTTGGTCTTGATGGTAGCAATGGAAGCGTTGACATCCTTGGGGACGACATCACCTCTGTACATCATAGAGCAAGCCATGTACTTACCGTGTCTGGGATCACACTTAGCCATCATGTTAGCGGGTTCGAAGGCAGAGTTGGTGATTTCAGCAACGGAGAGTTGTTCGTGGTAGGCCTTTTCAGCGGAGATGATAGGAGCATAAGATGAAAGCATAAAGTGAATTCTAGGATAGGGGACCAAGTTGGTTTAGAATTCAGTGATATCGACGTTAAGGGCACCATCGAATCTGAGGGAGGCAGTCAAAGAGGAGATAACTTAAGCAATAAGTCTGTTCAAGTTAGTGTAGGTAGGTCTTTCGATATCGAGGTTTCTTCTGCAGATATCATAGATGGCTTCGTTATCAAGCATAACGGCGACATCAGTGTGTTCTAACAAAGAGTGAGTAGAAAGAATGGAGTTGTAGGGTTCAACGACGGCGGTTGAGACTTAGGGGGAGGGATAGATGGTGAAGCCCAACTTGGATTTCTTACCGTAATCGACGGAAAGTCTTTCCAAAAGGAGAGAGCCCAAACCGGAACCGGTACCACCACCGACGGAGTTGAAGACTAAGAAACCTTGGAGACCAGTACAGTTATCAGCTAACTTTCTGATTCTGTCTAAGCAGAGATCGACGATTTCCTTACCAATGGTGTAGTGACCTCTGGCGAAGTTGTTAGCGGCATCTTCCTTACCGGAGATCAATTATTCGGGGTGGAATAATTGTCTGTAGGTACCAGTTCTGACTTCATCGATGACAGTGGGTTCAAGATCCAAGAAGACAGCTCTGGGGACGTGCTTACCGGCACCAGTTTCGGAGAAGAAGGTGTTGAAAGCATCATCACCACCACCGATAGTCTTATCAGAGGGCATTTGACCATCAGGCTAGATACCGTGTTCAAGACAGAATAATTCCCAACAGGCGTTACCGACTTGGATACCACCTTGACCAACGTGAATTGAAATAACTTCTCTCATTTCTAACTTTTTTTTTGATAATTCTTTAAGAGTACTTGAGGGACTGCTTAAGAGTTTTTTTTTTAAGGTTGCTTTTTTTTGATTTATTATTTTTTATAATTACTTGCCTAAATCACATCCCTTCTTAAATCAAATTATTTGCAAGTTTCCCTTTTTATTAACTTTATTTAATACGTTTCAAATTAAATTCAAATTATTTCTTCCCACTTTTTTTAATTTATTTATTCATATCAATTTATTAAAAAAGGTGACGAGATATCTCTTTCTTTTGTTATTTTCTACCCACTCCTTTCCAAATATCATTCAATATTAATCATCCCTTGTATTCCTTCCTTCCTCCCTCCTTTATTTTCTTTTGATATTTTTCATTTATTTTCTTCCTCTCTCAAATAATACCTTTTCTTTGTTTCAATTTTTCCTCCTTTCTTATTTCACATCAACTTCATTTCCTTTATCATTTGCCAAAGTATTTTTTCCTTTCCTAGTTTCATTATGTTTTATTCATTTTGTTAGTTAGCTTTACCTTGTATTTATGACTTCAACTTAATTGAAAAAAATCTTAGCTAGTAATTCCACGCAGACTTTATTATTTTTTATTTTTATTTTTGCTTTTGCACTTTAAAATTGTGTAACATCTCTTTCTTATTTTAATTTTTCGATACCTGTTAATTTCTTATTTCTCCCCTTCAGATTCAGCCATCTTATTTTATTGATTTCTCTCTCCAAATCACTCAATATCTCAATAAATACGCTCTCAAATTTTAAATCTGTTGGTAATATTGAAAAATATTATCACATAAAAGAACTGTTTACCATTTAGACAAGCATCACTGTCAAAGTTATGGCTAAAACATATTTTTAGATTCTTGGTTTTAAAATTTAAATTTTGTTAAGGAAAGTCTTTCAAATTTCAAAAAATACAACAAGTGAGAAAGTAAATAGGAAACTAGGTGTGAAATACTAAGAAAAGCTCCAAGAAAATATATTTTCAGAAATTTTCATGTTTCTTGTGATAACCATTTAAATTAATATAACATTTAGATAAAAATTTAGTTAGTACTGATTGTCTCTTCTTCAAAAATTTGTTTTTTGTTAATAGCATATACCATTAAGTTCCAAAAAGCAACTATTTTAAAACTTTAGCAGCAAAACAATGTATATGTCAAATAAGTACTAATAAACTGTTTGATAAGAACCTACTCTATGAACTAAAATGTCATAAGAGAGGTTATTATCTTTTGTAAACAAACAAAGCGAATGAAATAAGTCTGTTATTATGAAGTAGTTAGCATTTTTAAATATGGCCCAATGGATTTGAAATAAAAACAAAATAGAATTCAAAAAGTAAAAAATGTTGCATATTTGTTTTTTAAAACATATAAAAAATAAAAAAGTAATAGGAAAAAAACATTTTTATCAATTTTATTGGTATTTTTCTATTACCCTATTACTTTCTTAACTAACAAAGGATATCTATATATTCATCTTAATCAAATAAAATTTATTGCACTTTAACTGTCAACTAAAAATATAAAAAGAATATCATAAAAATGCTTGAATTATTCCATGTGAGAGTATTTTTGAAGCTATCTTCATAAAATAATCTTTCATACCTAATAAAATAATTTCGATGGAATTTAATTGGATTATAATGCTTTAAAGAGAGAATACATTTAGATATTTATCATAAAGTAGTTTGTTCTGAGGAAAAAAATTAATAATGAATGAATGAAATTCAAAATAATAAAGTCTTTTATTTTGAAGGCTGATTGTTATTTGCTCACTAGTAAATTAATTAAAAAGTGACCCTAAACAATTGTGAAAAATCACAAGTTTCCATGTATAAAATTCTAAAGTAAAATTATTCTTAATTTTCTAATGAAATAAACATTTTTTTATTGCATTTATTTGTTTAAAATATATTTTATTTGTTATTAATTTTAACTTTTGGTGCAAGTTTTAAAAACCTATTAAGAAAACTTTCATATTATCTGAGAGTAAAGGAAAGCATATTTTTTTTATTCTTAGCTACTTTATCTAAGAAGTTTATTTTAGTTTTATGTATCAGTAAAACAAAAAAACAAGTATTAATCCAATATCTAATCAATATTTTATGTATGATTTTCAAATTTTAAAAAAATACAAAATATGTTTTAATAAGCAACTTAAAAATTTTTTTTATAAAGTCAGGATAATTTGTTCAATAAAATATTTATATTAAGGTGTGATATCTAATATATTTTCACCCAATTTATGCATTTCTTCTTATTTAATAAATTGCGTTCAAAACATCAAAAATCATCTGCTTTTCGAAAAATCAAGCATAGGTATGTCATCTAAATATAATATGAAAAGTAAAAAAAAACAAGAGAAATAATAATAGTTTTGATGAAATTAATTTAAATTAATTGATATTTGTTATCTTTAAAGATAAAAAAAGAAAATTATAAAACTATTTCATATTTAATTGGATTTTAAGCTTTTAAATATTAAAAAATGTGAAGCAGGATAGTTGAACTATTAGAAAATAAAATTTATCTCAATTTTACTTTTTAAGAATAAATACCATATCAAAATTGAATTTTCAGAGCTATGAATTAATACCCTCTGTTTTTAAAATAAAATAAAGTGATTTGTTTAGCAAATTAATATAAAAAAAAAAAAAGAACTAAAACAACAAAAATTCTAATCACAGATAATTATATCCAATAAAATATTTAGGTAGACTTGAATTCATATTACTAAGAATTGAAAACTATGAGTTTTGATAATGAACTTTTCTAAGAGGAAGAGGATAATACTTACTAAGATACCCATTTCTTATCTGAAAACTATCTTTTTCCTGTACCTATAAAGAAGTAGGAATCGATTATTAAATTCATACAGCAAACGAAATAAAATAAAGATAGTATTTCAACAAAAGATTCAGAAAATGCATAATCTTGGGAATATTCTAATTTTTTAGAAAATTAAAGAAAACAACTTAGGGCAGAGTATCCTTTGTCTACTGTTAATTTTAAAAAAAGTTGTATTAGTGAAAATCTGATCAAATAAGAAGAATCAATTTGCTAATATAACTAGTAATAATAATAAAATCAAGCCTTGAAATAGACTTATCCTTCCTAAAATGAATCATCTTCTGGTATTAGCAATACTTCAGAAAAAAGTGATAAGAATGAATATATTGAAAGTAAATTATTATTTATTTCATTTATCAGTTTAAGAACCAAACTAATATTTTTTATAAATAAAAGGAATGGGAAAATGGCTAGATAGGTTGAATGAATACTAAAAAATTGAAGACCCTGATGTTTTGATAAAGAAGATTTAAGAAGATAATAAAAAAGATGGAAAAAGTTAATTTGAATAATCAGATTTCATAAATAAGTATGAAAGCTATTATAAGGAGTTTTAATCTAAAATATCTATTTGTTAAGGACATTTTGATGAATAAATTTATGGAAAATTTAACATACCAATAACTGTTTGCCATTTGCATTTCTTCTTCACAAATTCTATTTATCATATGAAGAAAAATATGAGGAATAAAAATAATTCAAAATAATTTTTTTGTATCTGTGGACAGTCATTGAGTTAGGTAGGATCATTTGATTACCATATTAAAAATCACCTTGAATAGGGTTAAAAGGCAAAAAATCCAAGTATCTACCATCTCTATTAAAAACCAAAATAACAAAATTTTGATTATTTCAAAAAATCAGTTATTGAATATCTTGAAGGACTAGAAGAGTCTAATTTCTCAGGAAACTCAAATCATTAATGGCACTTTTTACATCTAGAAAATGCATTAGAAAACTTTAAAAATTAAAAAGAAAACTAATAAATCTAACTTCCAATGGAAATTGAAGAGTGATTATATAAATAAAATAAATCTTAGCTTTAAAGAATAATATTTTTTGAAATATATAAATTATATTAAAATCATTTTGAAAAGTAAAATACGCAAATTGAACTATAACAAGAGAAATAACTTTTATACACATATATATAAATATTTTTGTATCCATTTAAAATTTTTATCATAACTTTCATTGAAAATCTCATTTAACAAAAATACAATAAAATGTTTTAGATTGTTAAAATTAAGTATTATTAATTATTGAAGTAATTCCTAAAAATTAATTCTTTTTAAATTTAAATATGCTTTTTTACATTTGAAATAGTTATTAATTTGCTTTAATAGGTATTTTTTTGATAATTTTTATTAATGTAATTTTAAAAGAAAAAAATATATAAAGAGTTTATGACTATCAACATCTTTTTAACATAATATATTATATGTATTTATTGTACCAATACTGAACACAGATTATTATAAATATTAATACTTTTTTACTTGAAAGAAAAATAAAAATTTATATTACTGTTAATCACTTAGATAGTTTGTTTGCTTATTGTATTGCATTTTATAATGCATTTGGATTAAATCCTGTAAAATTATATTAACTTATTTGCTATCCTTTGTGATAGAAGAACACAGCAGGTATTCCGGATACACCATGACGCTACTTAATACCCGCATTTTATGGATCATCGCAATTTATTTTTGCAACAACAACAGTTTTTGAATTAGAGAGCTCTGACTCTATGAGTTCACCTAATTTTTTGCATGGAGGACACCAATCTGCATAGAAATCAACTATTACAGGTTTGCTGTTTTAGATTACTTTTAAATTGAACTCTGCATCGCCAGATATATGCTAGATAGCAGATTGATCACGCTTTTATTATGCTGATTGCATATTAACTGCAACAGAATCTTTAATTTCTACTGTTTTGTACTCCTATCTGTCATAATGCATTTATTGTTTTAATTACTCCTCTTTCTTGGCATCTTCTTCATGCCTCTTAAGTAATTATAGATGGTTCTTCTAAATAGTTAAAACTCTTTCATATTCTTCCTAGCTAATTTGCTTTGCTTCAAATAATTCTATTCTATTACGCAAGTGTTGAATGAAAGGGAGTAACTCCATGAGGTGCTAATCTTCAAGGACATAAAATTCATCTGCGCCTTCGGTTTTGACAACAAATCCAACTAACTTTAAAAGTTCTCCAGCCTTGGATAATCTAAATAACTTTTCTTTAATAGTTGGGTTTGTAGATTTGATCTTACGGTACTTTTGTTCCATAGGATTCTACCCAATATTATTGAGCAGTTTAAGCAAAAGATCTAATGATTCATTAAGAATGGTATTTTATCCATGGTATTAAGTTTCGAAAGAATCGAAAATTGAATTGAATTACGCTAGTTTCTTATCTTGTTATGTTTCCATTTTTTAATATGTTTTTTTTATTGGGAAGTAAATCTTATTTAATTATTCTTTATAGAAATTTTTTATTTCTGATATCTTTTTCTATCAAGTAAATTATCTACAAGATAATTGATAATAAATCTAAAAACTGTTCTCTGATGACTTAGAATCAATCATAATACTAAACATTCAGATTGATTTAAATCCTAGCATTTAAGTACATTTAAAAATAATAAAAAAAATGTAATTACTTAAAAAATAATTTATAACTTATTGAATGAAATCTTTAGAAAACTAGATAAAATAAATAGAAAAATAAAAATAGATATTAATTTACAAAAATGATTTTTCATTGAAAATTTAAAAAAAATAAATCAGGATTTGCGAAAATGGAAATTGATGGAAAAAAAGAAAAAGAAATGAAAATGTAAAGAGTAGAAGATTTTGACTGAAAGAAAGAGAGTATTTTGTTACAAGCAAGAAAGCAAAGAAAGAAAGAAACAAATAGATGATTAAAAGATTTAGTTAAAAATATTTATAATAACTATTAATTTAAAAAAGATAATATTTCAAAAATATAAAATAGTAAAAAGAAAGATAAAATGGCATAAAGAAAGGTTTTCTCTCATTTTTTGAATACAATCACAAAACTAGACAATTTAATCCATCGTCTTGAAACAAACGTCGGAAAAGTTCACTCAGTTTCACCCTTCTCATAAATTTTAGATATAAAATAATAAACAGAAGAATAAAACACTTCAAGCAAAACCACCACACCCGAAATTATTTAAGCAAAACCTACCATGGACACCAAGCCTGTTGAAAACAAACCTGAAGAAAAGCCCAAGGTTGAAGCCAAGAAGTCTGAACTTAAGCCTCCTACTGATGCTGACTTCTAACAAGTTGATATTAGAGTTGGTAAGATCGTTGAATGCTGGAAGGTAATAGATTAATTTATCCATAACACATTACACTAAAGAAAGTAGAAAAAAAAGCAAAAATGTTTAAAAAAAGTTATTTCATAAAGCAAAGCAAGGTTTTATCATGAAGAATAAATTTATTAAAATTATTTGCAAATGAAATTGATTTTATTTGTTTTATTCTAAATCATTTTATTTACTATTAGCATCCCGAAAGTGAAAATTTATACTGCGAAAAGATTGATATTGGAACTGAAGTCAGATAAATCGCTTCTGGTTTATAAAAGTTTGTTCCTATTGAAAATATGAGTGGATTAGTTCTTGTTATGGCTAATCTCAAGGCTAGAAAGATTGCTGGTAAATTAAAAATTTTATATTTATGAAAGCATGATTATAATTTAATCTATTAATTAATTGCATAGTTAAATTTAATTTTTATTAAATTTAGGTTTTGAATCTAACGGTATGGTCCTCTGTGCCTCCAATACTGAACACACCTAAGTTGAACTCTTGAGACCTCCTGTTGGTAAGAATATTTTTCAAATTATAGATTAAAAGATATAAGAAGTTATTGATGTAATTTTATAACAATATATTTAGATGCTAAGGTTGGTGAAAGAGTTTTCTTAGAAGGATAACTTGAAAAGTTCCCTCAAGAAATGTAACCCGTTCTTAACCCCAAGAAGAAGATTTTCGAAACTGTTGTTCCTGGATTAAAGACTGATGCTGAACTTAATGCTACCTTTGAAGGTAAATTTATAAAAAATAGGGAAATAAGTAAATTAAAGAATAATTAAAAATATAGGTAAGAAATGGATGACCAGCGCTGGTCTCATCAAGGCTCAATCCCTTGCTAACTGCCATATCTCTTGAAAAATATATATTTAAATAGTTATATAATCGTATTTTAAAATTTTAATGTATATTTAATTATTTATGCATTGATCAAATACAATTATCATAAATTTTAATTCCTTTTAATCCTTGGACCAAATAAAGTTTTCTAAATTTAGTTACTTATTTTGATTTTAAGTACTGCTTTAATTTTTTGGGTGAGTATCTTTTTTTTTAAAAGATTTGCAATTTTAAAATAGATCCTACTTTATTTGTCAATGATATTATCATTTGAAAACAAATATTTCAAATATTATTTAGCATTTAAAGAGAATTCTTTTAAAATGTAAATAAGAAATTGTTAATAATTTTAAGTAAAAATTGATTATTTTCTAAATTAATATGAAATTTCTACTTTCCTTTGACTTAATTTATTTAATAAAGAAAGCAAGTTTTTTTTAGAAAAAAACTTTAAAAAATTTAATTTTTAATATTTAAAAGAAATATTTGCTTAAATAAATATTTTATTCTTTGAGTTTAAAATTTTAATTTGTTATCAAAATTTTTTTATTCTGGATGTAGGTAATAATAATTCAAAATCAAATGAAATTATTACTTGTTCTATCATGTTTGGATTATCTTTAGTAAAGTTGATCATACTTAGAAGATTTTTTAAAAATAAAGTTAAAAAATGAATTAAAAACAAAAATCATTATGAATAAATACTTTTTATCTTTATTTTAGGATAGAAATCTTGGAGAGACATTTATTTTTTTTAGTTTACTTGAGAAAATTATTGGTTATACTAAAAAGAGTATGACATTTTACTCATCATTAATGGATATTAATTATTGTATCTTTTTTATAAGTAAATATTCTATAAGGACCTTATACTGAGTAAATTATTGTTAGTCCTTAAAAAAAATCAAAGAATTACTTTCACATAAATTAGTCAAAAAATCAACAAAGCATATTAATAAATGACAAATAAAATTATAAAACCCATGGACTGCCTTTAAGTTTATGAGCACTATTCATTTAATCCAGAAGTAGAAGCCACTGTTTAGTAAAATTTTAAATCACATGAATAAAATAGGTAGAAATGTATTTATTTTATTTGTGTATAAAAGTTCATCATCGCTGAATAGCGGAAATGTTACAAACTCAAAAAAATTTGTAAACAGTCTTGAAAAATTTGAAAATTTAGGGTGGCTGAGCTTAAATTTTTCTGCCAAGTAAATAATCGAATGAAAAATAGATAAATTATTGAGTTGATATTAATTATAACTAGAAAATAGCCCTAGGATGAGATAACTGATGGCTATTATGATGATATTAGCAATTCAATAAATGAATTGGAGATATTTCTTTTTAGGTATTAAACAAAAAATAAATTGAAAAGATTTTGATGTTCACTGTCTATTTAAAAATATTTAGTTAAAAAACAGAATAGTCTTCTTTTTAAGATGACTTTAAGATATTTTAATATATTTAAGGATGTAAGTAGATATAGCTTCTTACTGTTAATTTATAGTAATCAATATTTATTTAGCATAAGCTAATATATTCCTTATTGATTATTTCTTTATGATATTCAAAAGCTGTTGCTAAATTGGAGATGAAGGCATAAATTAATTATCTTAAGTAATAAATCTACCAACTTTAAAGGGTTTAGAACTTAAATTATAGTAGTTTATATTTTAGATTATCTTGAAATTTAATTTTTTTGTTAAAAGAGGTAATTAACTTTAAGAAAATTCATTTGTTCATCTGCAACAACTTTTCAATTGTCATACAAATCTAACTTATCTCAATTTAAGATTAGGGTATTAATTTTTAAAAAATTATTAAATATTATCTTAAAATATTTTGATAGATATAATTTTTTGTAAAAAAATATGATTGAGAGGCTAGTAGATATATTCAAGAATCAAAATAATCTTGAAAAATTGGTATTATTTATGAGGTAAACTAATAAATTAAGAATAATTTGTAACTTTTACAACTTAAGTTATAAATAAATAAAAGTCACAGTCATATCTAAAATTATGGAGCAAAGTTGTTACTTGAGTAGCTTTCAAAGATGAAATCATTGAGACATCTAGTTCTTGATTTAGAGTGATATTATTTATTTTTCTTCAGTAAAATATTGATGAATACTTGTTTATTTTTTTTAACTCAATTAAAGGAGAAATGATCTAAAATATGAAGAATCAGACGAAATAGTAAAGTTATTTAGAAAAATAGACTAATTATATACATTTAGTCTAAACTTATCTATGAATAACTTGCAAATAAGATAATCCTAAATATACAACTAGATAAGAAAAATCCCACATTTAATATTTAAAAGCTGAAAAGAAATCCTTCAGATATTCTTTTTTATTTATTCTCTTTAAATTTTCATTTGTTATTTATTGTCTTCAGTTCCTTAATTTCTTTACAATCTGCAATATTTCTATTTATGTTACTAAAAAATATTGTTTAATGCATCGTGTCTTTCATAAATTTAGATTTCGTATAATTTTAAAATCTAACCATTATCCATTTTAACACATTCTCAAAAATTATTAACTTTAAAATATATAGAGTTTTTATAAATTTCGAACAAGATATACATATCTATTTGTTAAATTAATTTAATCAAAAAAAAACAATGCCTAAATAAAATAGTGAAAAAAATAATGTGTAATTTTAATTATCTAGTTTTTAAACTTCTTACAATGCATTTTATGAATAAGAAATCATACTTCTATTAAGCAAAATCATTTTCCTAACCTAGATTACTGTAGAAATGTTTTAATGACAAAGTAAGGATTGCTTTTAATGTAAGACCATTATAGTATTTTTCTTAATTACAACATTTGCTATTTATTTAATGAATGAGTGGATGATTTTTTTTCAAGTGCTAGTGCTGTAGAATTATGTTAGAAAATTATTTCAATTAAATTCTTTGTAAGTAAAAAAATAAAACAAAAATATTCAGGATTAAATAATTTAAATTGAATAATTAAAAATATAAAATGAATTACTCAATTAATGATATGTTGGGAATATCTTTATTGAATTCATTTTTTAAATCTTAATCATTTTAAAGCTTAAAAAATTTTTACATTAAAAAATAATTTTAAATAAAACAAAGAAATAAAAAATGGAAAATTTAAAAATAAATTTAAAGTTTTTTATGTTAAAAAATATCATATTTTTAACAAATAGGAACCTTTTAAGAATATTATAAATCCTTAATTAATTCTGCTGAATATTAGAATTAGCTTTTTTAATTTAATAAGTATTTTTTGATTTATTGCTCTCATTTATTGCTATTACCTTTTTTTAATTTTCATTAGATTATTTACAGTAAATTTTATCGCAGTTAGGATTTTCAAGATATTAATAATTTGACTATTTAATAAAGAGGAAAATGAGCCCAAATTATAACCAGCCTGATTTCTTTTGAAAGAAAAAAGAAAAATGGATACTTAGTTTAGGTTTGATAGAGCTTATTTGTTTAAGATTAGAGTATTTTAACATAAGATATTTAATTTTAATTGGCATAGCTTAAATACTACAGCCACAGTACATTTGAATAGTTGCCTTTTAAATAGCTATAGTATAATATGCTATGGAGAGAAATATATGCAAAAAAAAAATCTTTAACTGCTTTTATTTGCTACGACCTTCAGATATTGAGAGTTTATAAGTATAAAATAAAAAAGCTTATTCAAAAATTAAGTAGTTAATAAAACTGAATCTTTTCGGCAACAACTTTTTCTCAACTTTTTAAAAATATATACTTGAGTAATTGCATTTATTTGTTTATGATTTTGATATCATGCATAGATAGTGAAATTCAATCTAATCACAATTTTAATAAGCATAATTACATTTGAACTATAACATTATCAATAAATTGTTGCAATAAGTATATTTTTTAAAAATTTAAAAAAGGTTTAGTGACTTCAATTTGTTGATAGAATGAAAATTGCAAATCTACAATTGATAGAAAAGCTGTAGACGCGTTGCTATCCTTCTATAGAGGTGATATGCAGTGAAATTAAAAGGTGTAAATTTGACTATTTGCCCTAAAAAGACTAAGATCAGGCCAAAGTGATGATAATCAATAAGCAAAACTATAATCAATACATGTTAAATTACAAATAAACACTCTATATATCAGAAACATCACTAGAGTATCAAGAAATAAAAGAAATAACCCAATTTGTAAAACTCAATAAAGATAATTTTTATAAGAATTTATTGTATGCTTTTAATCGACATATAAAACTACTAAATGATCCTGAATTAATATAATTATATGAATAATTGACTATAGATTAGTGGAATTTCGATCATATACAATATAGAGTTAGCAAGAATTTAGAAAATTGTGATAGATTAGGACTTAAAGTGAGGAACCTAGTGAAAAATAGAAACTTAAAAAGGATATTTATACATTTTCTTCAGAACGCAAAATCTATGTGGTTGGATAACAGCAAAATCAAAAATATAAATTAATATTAGGAATACATTGATTTATTTTTAAAAGCATATAATTATAGAATACTATCTTATGGGATATCTTATTACAAAAAACATAAAAAAAAATGAAGTGCATGGAGTCATTAGAACCATGTTCTACATAATTACAATTATAATTCATAATATTTAGTATATGTTTTTTTACATTACTTTACAAAAAATTAAGAACGCTTTTGAAATTGTTTGTTTTAGACCTTTTTTTAATTTTTTAAAATCTCAAAAAAAATTATTAATTATCATCAAACCTAATTAAATTTTGTCATTAAAAAGCATACTTATGAATAATCAACTAGTACGAAGGCAAGAAAAACTTCAAGTTTTTGGGAAAAAATATCAGATAAATAGTTGATACATTTTATTTTAAAAAACTAGATCATTAGCATATTTTTACATGAAATTAAATCTTTCTGCAATACATTCTTCTACAGAGTTTGAGTAAATTGGTTTATTTCAAATATTCTGACTGATAAAATTTGCAATAAAACCAAAAAACAGCTGAATATGTATTTTTTAATTGCTTAAATAGCTAGATTATTCAACACATATTTCGCAAAATAAATATTGAATTTCTAATTTTTTTACCTTTTTATTTTTTTCAATTTAATCATTTAAAATTTTGATTTTATAGAAAAATCCCAAATCAACAAAATATTAATAGCATATCATGCAATATTTATTTATTTTTTTTTGCTTATAGTTCTGAATAAAAAGGTACTTGATAGATTAAAACTTAAAATATTGACATTAATTAGAAACACATTTAAATTAAGTTTTAGGGTTGATTAATTACGAGTACTTTTAAAGATTTTAAATTAAGTTTAATTATTTTTAATTGATTCATTTACTAATATATTAATTTAAAACAGATTTGCAATTCACATTATATTTGGAACTATTGAAGTCTTTACTATATTTTTGATTTTTAATTTGTAATAAAAAGAGATGGCTAATATAAAATATCTTTTACTTTAATCAATCGCATAATAAATTGACAAATAATAATCAATAAAAAAATCTAACTATACTTAATAATTTATTAACGTCTAACCTAAATAATATTTTGATTTAATATAGAGTTCAATAAAATAAATAGGTTTATTCCACATGTCTTTTACTAATCCTTTTGAAATATTAGACAACATTGGAAGTAAATCTCTATCTTGCATTCAAATCTTTCTTTTGAATTACACATACTTCATTTCATATCAATCCCTTAAAAATTATCTTTAAATTTAGGTCCAAGAGTCTTTGATATTCATAGCTAATAAAATATAGTGGCTTATGAATCAGGTATCTTAAAATATTATTTTAAAGGTTTTCTAACAGAATTTTCATGAGGAAAGTTAGTAATTAAAAGCAAAATTATTGCAAGAAAAGGATATATAAATTATAATGGACATATGATTTAGTTTTATTTGAACTTATCTCTATAAATAATAATAGGAAACGGCATATTATTGTGGGATTTAGAAGTTGATAAGAAAGTCAAACTTCATAACCATGAAAGTTAAGTACAAGCAGTATTCTTTGGAGGAAGTTTGGATGATAAATATATCATAAGTTTAGATGGATAGTTTAAAGTCAGCATTTTTATTAGTGAATGGGATTCTTTGAGAAGAGTGCATTAGATTTACGTTCCCCAAAAAAATAGGAAAAAACCAGTAAAAAGTGTGATTGCTAATTATGATAAGAAAAACAATTTCATCCTAGTTTTGGAAAATGAGGATAATGGAGGCTATCGCCTTTCAGTGTGGGAATTTTAGAATGAAAAATTAACACTTTAATTTATCAGTGACATTGAAAACAATAGCTCTGGCTTGTTTATTGACAGTTTTAATATTGTAGACTAAACTCATTCATCAACATAAATTGCAATTGCAGAAAAAAACTGTTTAAAATACTTTAAAATAGTTGAATAGAGTTAAGTTATTTTGACAAATAGAGTTCATCTAAAAGAAAATGTGATTAATATGTATATTAACCCAACTTATAATATAGTTGCTGCACTTCTTCATTCTGGAAAGATAATTCTAATAGACTAAATGGTAAAACGCTTAAAATTTTAGAAAATATTATTTAACTTTTCAATAAAAATATTTAAGTTTAGTTAAAAAGTCATTAGAATATTAAAGATTTTTCATAATTTAGGGAGAACTTGTTAGTTAGATAAGACACGATTCACTTATATTTAGTAGCATATCTACTGCAGATAATTTATTATTTTGTGGAGCCAACAATGGAACAATTTGTGTTTACGATATCAGTACTTGTAAAGTAATTTAGGAAACCCCTTATGACTTCTCAATCAGAAAGAGTGCAACTGTAAATATCAAGCCTTAAAATGACATCTTCACCTCATCTAGCTAACAAAGAAAATCATTTGGCTCAAGCTTCGATTATAAAGTCAGAAATAATTCAATCAAGAAAAAATAATCTGGACCAGCTATTTGCAGTCTCAAAAATTCAAGTAAAGAAAAATGAGCAAACAAGATTATTTTTTCATTTGCATTTATGTCTTTAAATTTTTTTAACAAATTGGATGATTGTTCCATGAAATTTATGTTGTATTTTAAAAATTTAGATGATGGAAATTTGTTAGTTGTAATTTATTCTGATGGTACTACTATTGTTATGGACTCAAAGAACTAATCAGTTATTCACAAACAAGTAGGACATACAGGAAGAATTAATTAAGTAGCATGGGATAAAACAAATAAAAAGAGGCTTTATGCTGTTTCTGATGATGGATCTTTATCACTTTGGGACTTTAATGGAGATAGATGGCTACCTAAAATGAGAGATTTATCTTAAGCATTCGATAAGTAAATAATATTTATCTTAAAATGATATTTTATTTTTACAAATAAATAAGCTCAATAAATAGTTTCAGTAAAACTAACCAACAAATATTTTCTGAGTATCATTTAAGAGAGAAATAAGAAGAAGGAGATACAAATGGTAGTAAATAAAAAGCTATTTAAATAAAGAGCATATGTTTAAATTAGCTTAAAGAGGAAATATATTGTGGAGATAATAAAGGAAATTTATACATTTTAGATCAAGCAAGTGGAAAATACATTAATAAGTATAATTTATCAGGATTTAAAATAAGTTAGATGTCTATATCCCCTGGCTTTAAGTATTTAGGTGTGTATTTAGTGACAGGACTAACACTGCTTTTTGACTGCGCTAATAGATTTTAACTTTAAATAAAACTTGAAGACTCTTAAGAAAGACAAGCCCATTCTATTTATCCAGGTATAATTTAATCTAATTCTCATGAAAAATTATTGCTTAATTTATTTTAATAAATGAATTGAATCAGGTATTATACTACTTGAAGATTCGACTAATGCAAAGTAATCTTTCAAAGATAGTTTTAATTTAAATACAATCAATAATGTCGATAAAAGTTTTATCTCTATTTTGAATGGAAATAATAATAAATCCAAATAGTACTACTATTCTAGTAAAAGTGATAGTAAATTCTTAGCTATCACCGTGCACAGCTAAAATTCATTAAGATTGCATTCTATTTAATAAACTGATATTAATCAAATGAATTCAATTGTTCTTGCTAATTTCTCTGTTGAAGGTAAATATATATTAACAGTTTTAATTAAAATTAAGACTTTAAAATGTATATAAATTAATGATTTTTTATTAAAAAAATCAAATTAAAAAGGATTAATCCAATCTTTTGCTTCTCATCCCAGTAATCAGTATGTTCTTATCCTTTCTAATATTGGCTATGTTTATGTATTTAATATTAAGAGTTCCGAACTTAGAGGTAAAATAGATGTGCCTAAACATTCCTAGAGTAACTCAAACATATTTATTTAATTACTTTTTTATTAAAGTATTTTTGAAATATAATTATTAGGGATAAGTATTGATCCAAGTGGGCTTTATTTTAGTATTACTGCTTTCAGTTCTTTAGGAGAAGATAAAGAATCTTATTTAAATGCAAATATTTTTAATAGTAGTTATAATTCTATAATGAGAACAGATAAATCTATACTTACTATTTACAACCCTTAGAAAGAAGTAGATTTATTCTTCAAAAAAAAGCCTGATGTTAGTAAACAAATTTAACTTTAAATATTTTATGTAAATAATTATTTGATAAAAAGAGCCAAATCGAGCCATATTATATGAGATCGGTACTGGTAATCTTGTTGGTGAAATACCAAGTCTATTTAATATAGAATGCATATAGTTTTCTGATGAGGGGAAGTTTTTAGCCATAGGTTAATAATATTTTTTTTATGATATCCTTTGTTTAATCCTTGATAATACATTAGGTAGCAATACTGGAATTATTTCATTGTGGTCTACTTGCTAAGAAGTGAGAGAAAACATTTTTGAAGTACTTGATTAAATGAAAATAAAAGAAGATTTTTGGAGAGATTTTCCTATTTACCTTGCACCGTAAAATAATAATTGTTGTTATATTGAGTTAATAATTATTTAATTTTCTTATTAAAGCAAAGAAAACATACTGGATGAAAACATTTATAATGGAAATATTGACCAAACACATAATGATGACTTTTAAGAGAGAGAGAAAAAACCCTAAGATGATATAAGTGTCAACCTTTCTACAAAAAGTATTCAAATAGGAACAAACTTTTTCTAAAAGTAAGGAGTTCCTAAAACATTTAGAGATTCTATTAAAGAGTAAATTTAACATTTAATAAAAAAATTTGACAAATATTCAATATTTTATAGCAAGGAGGCAAGCCGCATAATAGACCCCAAAGGATTTTAGAACTAATAGTTTTCACCAGAGCAAGATAAATTCTAATAATCTAAAGTTAAATCAATGTAATTTTATGACACTTAAAATAAACTACCATTAAGCAGTGTAGGAGGAACTTATAACAACCTCTAGTTTAAAAACTATGAATAGAATTAAAATGAATAAGGAAATTAAGATAGATTTTATAGAAGTAAGAATGACCTTCAAGCATTATAAAAATAACTTCAAAATCCTTAAAAAAATGATCTTCCACCTTAAGAATCAAGTAATTTATTAACACTCTAATACTATTAAAAATATTTTGTTCAGAATTTTAATCAATTTTCAATTAAATTAATCTTCAACACCAAAAATAAAAACTCTTTAAATCAACAAATTTAATAAAATTAGTAAAAGCTTAATAAGAAAGATCGAATTTGACTTAAGAAAAACTAAGAGAATTGAATTTTAGAAATAAGGAGATTGATAGATTAAGCTAAACATAGTCCTAACAGTAAAAAAATATTCCTAAAGATAACTACATAGATCCTTCTCATTAGTCGTTTACTCCTTTCTCATAAAAGTAAAAGTTAGAATAATAGTAATAGCTCTAGGAAGGGAATAATCATTAAAACATTAGATAAAATCCAAGAGAGAGATAATTAGAACCATCTGATATAGATGATGATGTTATAGTTAAACAACTAACATAGCAAAGTAAAGAATATTCTCCTGATGAAGCAGCTTGGAGATAATAATAATAATAAAGTAAGAAAGTGTTATAAAATAACTAAATTAGATAACCAATTAGTAATAATATAAGAGTTCCTTAAGAATATGACGATATTCCTAGTCCTTCTAGTATTAGATAAAGTGAGAGATCAGACTCTTAATTTGATTAAATTGAAAGGTTTGAAGCAAGATTAAAAAATAATAAAGCTCAGTAATCTTAGTATTCAAAATAATTCTAATATCAACAATAATATTAGTGAGTAAAGATGACTCAATTATTTATATCTCTGTATTTATATAAGTAATTATATAACTTTTAAACTTCTTCATATTATTTTCCTTTTTCTTAAGTTTTTATCAAAAACAATTCAAACTTCAACTTAAATTAAAATATTTTTCTTATTTGTAAAATTATTAATCTATTATATTTATACATAAAATGTAATCTCATGTATTAATTTTAAATAATAATAAGCATTATCTAAATAATTTAAGAATAATCTGATATTAAATCAAACAAATATTTTGCAAAAATGTATTCTTCTTTTTTTCTCTTTAAAAATATGATGCAAAAAACTACAAAATACCTAAAAAACATACTAAAAATACATTTTATTATTAAAGCAACAATAATAAGACAATTCTAATTCAGATAAACCAAATTGATTTGTTAAAATAAGAAAAATTAAAAGCATTTATATAAAATTAAAGAAACTAAAATGTATCAGAGAACTTTAATTTACAATGATTAATACAATTGCAAATAATACTAAATTAAAATAATTAGGGGGTGGGTCTAAATTCATGAAATAAATATCAGAAAAGTTGTATTAAGAGCAATTAAATTATAAAATAGAGGTTTCGTTATCAATAAAGAGAAAAGTACCTTTTATTTTAAATAGATTAGTGTAATTTTTTTGTTAGGAATACAAAATAAAATAATAATTTTTTTGTGAAAATTAATATATTAATTAATAATAAATTTTAATAACATATTTAAAATAATTGTTTAGGAGTTTCATCAATTTTATTTAATAAATCTTATTGGACAAGGTTTTTTGATTGGAAATCCCCCTGTTTTTATTGATATATTATCACCTTATTTAAATATTTTATTGTGAGTTGGCATGTGTAATTTATGGTTTATTTGAAGATCAATTTTTTCCTGATTTAGTTTTTCATCATAAATTGAAAAGCTCTTTTTAGGAGTACTTAAAATTAAAGAATCTCTTTTGCTATCAGAAAATACTCTTGATTCGTCCCTTTCTCCAAAAGGGGTTATAGATTGTAATATTGTTTGATTTTATAATCCAAAAGAACTATTATTACAATTTTGATAATAGATTGGCTCTAAACTAAAACTTTGACTAACACTTGAATTATTTTATTAAATCTTTCCTAAGCATAAAAATTGCTATTATTTTAAAACTGAGGTTTTGAGTATATTTCCAAATAGTTCTTGTTGTAATTCTAATATCTAAGAATTCCTTCTTGAGCTATTGAGATACTAGTTATAACTTGATTTGCATCTATAGTTATCTCTACTAGTTTAGCTACCTCTTTTAGTTACTTTCAGAGGAGATAGTTGTATCCTGTTTAAATTAAAAAATAAATTATTATTTGATTTAATATATTTCTAAAATTCTTACTATGTTGAAAATGTTGAGGATTCTTACATAAGCTCTTACTATTCATAATTAATTTTTTCATCTATCTAGGGTTTCATAAGCCTTTAAAATTTCAATTTATCTAGGATTTATTTCTTATCTTTATTCTAATGGTAATATTTTCTGAAGGAATTTCCTTCAATAATAGATGGTGTCATAATTTATGTAGATGGTGTTCCTAAAAAAGAAGTATTTTTATCTTGTTGAATACTATTTTCTCCAAGATTTTATGATATTAAACTCTAATTCAAGCTTGAATTAAGATTCTTTGCTTCAATAGCTTTTCTTTTATTTTGTGTTTTTGATCTTTAATCAGTTTTTGTTTATGGTCTTTTTACTCCATTCCCGATAGCATCCATTAGCTTATCATAAAATTTCTAGCTTGTAATTTTTTCTTTAGAATTTGTTAGGTGATCCCAGAAATGTTTTTTTTTCTCAAAATTTTCTTCATTTGTGTTTTCATGAAACATTCTTAAATCAATCATAATACCTTTATCTGAGTTTTTTTTATCTGGGCTTTCTAATTTTACATCAATTAAATCATCTTTTCTTATTATTGAACTTTTATCAATTCCTTCTTTTTCATTTATTTAACCATCAGCTAAATTTGATTCTTTAATTTATGACAGACTAAATAACTCCTTATTATTTGGTATATTTTATTTTTTTCTTTGTCCTTATTGAGTTAATTTAGATCTAGTGGATACCTCTTTATCTTAATCAAAATTTTATAAGGATTTTTTTTTTGAATTTTATGATGATGTGCTAGATTTTCTATTTTAGGGTGATTAATTCTTAGATTTTTATTTTAAATTAGGAGAATCTTTGTCTTGTGCTAGTGGAGATTTTTGTTCTTATATGTTAGAGTTTATTTTATTTATTTATTTTTATTATTCTTGGAACCTTTTTAAGAGAACCATGTTTTGTTAAATTTGAATTAGATCTTTTGATCTTTCTTAAAAAAACTATCTGTTTAAATATTCTTATTTTAAATTAAAATATTTTGTTGTTTGTATAGGTGAATTTAAAGAAACATATTAATCGTTGTAATTCAATTAGCTTACATTCAATTTATTTCCTTCAGAAATATTTTTCATGTAATGAGTAAAACTGTCATGAATTTCTTTTTTCTCTATTGATGTAGAAGGGCAATCAATTTAAGAAGATGAGAATTTTCTTTGATGGAGATTTATTATATTATTAGATGCTTCTTAGTAGACATTTTATATATTATTAATGTAATTGTCTTTGAATCCCTTATAATATGATTTTGATTAAAATTTTTCGCTTGGAGCATATAAAGGTTTTAGTACCTCATTTAGTTAATTTTTTATATTTTTTTGTTCTGGCATTTTTGGCACTTGTTACTACTTATTTTCTGCATTTAACTAAGAAAAGAATTATCTCTACCAGTTTCTTTTTACTCTTAAATTGTTTTAAAGCATCTCCCAAATATTATTCTGGTTGCAAACAATTTTGACTAATTTCTATTAAAAATACTAATTCATTAATCTGCTATAAATAATAAACTTATCTTACCTATAAAGATAATTTATACAAAACCCCAGCTTCAGATATGCAAGTTGCTTGAGTTTTCCTTTTCTCTAAATGAAGAAGTTCATCATCTCCAAAATATGTATTAGGTCCATAAATGCACATTCTTACTCTTTCAGAATAGTCTGCATAATTTTTAATCTAGGCCTTGACATTTTTCTTATAATTAAAAAGAGGAATGCTAGCAAGTTCAAGCACTTTTTAATGGTTTTCATCAGGTTTTATCTTTTTTGTAATCTGTTAATGAGATTTTATTTATTTAATAAAGCCAAATTCATAAATTCTAATAAAATTTTACTTCAAACTCCCCTTAGTAAACAAAGTAAATGTAGTCTGATTCTTCTTATTCTTTGTAAATGATCTAATTTAAGTAGCAATCAACAATTTCAAAACACACTAAGAGATTCATCATCTATCTGCCCCAGTCATGAAAAAAATCAAAACTATAAAGGAAGTCTAGAGAAGAATTGTATTGCTTTTAATTTTTTTCTTTTGGAAGTAATTCATATTATTGTTAACTAATTTTGATCAAGTGAGAATCTTCTCTTGCTATAATAATTTAAGATCTAAGTTTATTGTACATAAGTTCAAATTCCCCAAAATTATTTCCAAGTTTAAGAGAATCAACTAAAATTGTATCATTTAACTCCTCACTTATTTCAAACCACTCCAAAGGGCCATCCTTATTTTTAACTTTTGACAATTAATTTTGCATAAATTTATTTTTAAATAAATGAATACATACTTGCTTGCATTTTTTTATTGATTTCGTCTTGTAATGTTTGTTGCTTGATGTATTCCCAAGCTTAAGAAAAATCAACATTCCTCCCATCAATTTCTTTCTCATGAGTCCCTTTTGTTCCTATCTCTATCCCATTGCCTCCTTATTATATGAATTATTATTGATGTTAATTATTCTAATTATTTTGCTAAGCCATTTAATTTATTTCTAATTACTTTAATTTACAAAATTAACAATTTTTTATTCAGAATAATTTTACTTGTTATGCAGCTTTTGGTGTGTTGTATACAACCAGCGATTTTGGATTTCTTATCAGCGCAAAGAAAGATCCTTCAAGGATAACAAACATTTCAGTGCTTTTTTAACCTATCGAATAAATAATCTCGCCCTTCTTTACAAACTAATATTCAATGCTTTTCAAAAGAGAGAGGTAATTACTAAAGGGAAGAGTTTTTTTATAATCATCAAAAAACCAGTAATTTTTAAGAGCATTTCCAAGATTTATAAGATCTGTAGGAGTTTTCCTTTCCTTTTAAATAATGTTTTTGACATTCTGTTTTATAATTTAAGGAATGATAAGCGAATGTTTTAGTAAAAAGTGAGAGAATTAATTTATGTTATAAACAAATTATACATGATTACATTTGCATTAAAAAAGTCTAACTATTTTTCTTCAACCAAAATAGAACCTTTTTTGTAAGAAGTTTTTTCAAAGGAATACTAGGAATTCTTCAATGAATAAATAGATTTATTTTAATCAATCGTAATTTCTTCATCATTTTTGTTTTAAAAAAATGCACTTGAGTCAATTTCATTATGAGCTTTCTTTTTATTATTGATGTCATATTGTCCTTGTTTTTTATCTTTCATAAAGCTATTATTGCCTTATTTTCTGGCTGAATTAGATGACATTTTAGAGAGTTTTATTTTGAAATAGCAAGATCAATAAGAAATAATTATGATGAAATATATACTATAAACAGGAAGGATACTGTTAAAATTATACAGTAAAAACTAAAGTTTTTAGTAAAATATAATTAATAGTCTTTTATTATGACCAATCCTTAATTAAAATTAATATCTAAAATTTTTGATAATTACTTGTAATTTTTCTTTTCTGCATCTATAAATAATTTAACAAACAAACTAAAACCAACAAAATTAGAATTACATTAACCAAATCCTGAAGAAAATTTACAAAAATATAATTATCTTACTATTTCTTCTAACCCATTAAATATTTCACTAATATTTTGGTTTACTTTGTGTATATCATAATTATAATCTTTCTAATTATAAAATTTATTTATTTAATCAAAAATAAAACTCCTCTAAAACAACACAGCTCTTTCCAAATATTATAGAAATTTGTATTTTTTAATTCTTTGTAGTGAATTTCAGAAATATCTCTTAGGGATAGTGTATTTCTATAATAATAAATAGTCAGAAATTTAAAAAAAGTGGTAAGAACATATTTGATTAAACTGTTTTTTTGGAATTGTTCATTTTAGTAAAAAATTTCATATTTTTAATGTTATTTTAAAAGATTAATAATAAAGATTTAAATAGACCTTAGGCAAGTAAAGAATTTTAAAACTATTTATTAATAATAACAAAAAATATTTACTCTCTCACATAAATTTGTATTTAAATTTTAATGAACTTTAATTTGATTTAAAATGATTTTCAAATAAATTAATAATTATTTTCCAAACAGATTTATTAAATTAATTAATTTTGTTGGGTTGAATGATACATTTAAAAAAATAATTTCTTTTTTTTAAGAGAAGGCGTTTAAAAGAAAGAAAATGAAAGTTAAATTGATTTTAAATATAATTTAATTTAGGGCTAAGAATGAAGGATTGTAAAATGAATGAATGAATAGATTTAAATAATTAGAAAATTTGAGAAAAGATTTGGAAAAAATAAATGAGGAGATAGATATTCAAGAGGGAAGGTTTTTAGAATGATAGATAGAATGTGCTTAGTTTTTCTTAATTAAATATATATCTTAAGAAAGGTCTAAATATTAGATACTTTTAAATAAAAAAAATTAGTTTAATTGAAATATTGATTGATTGATTCATTTATTCATTCATCTTCTCCTGCGTTCGCAATAAATAAACAAATAATCAAGCAAACAAACAAAAAAATAAGCAAAGCTAAAGAGTAGAATTAAAGGATTTAGTTTAGCAAAAAGGAAATAAAATAATTTTAAATAAGTTAGAAAGAAAGTAATTAAGGAAGTTATAAAAGAATGATTGCAAGAATTGGATTACAATTATTAAATGCTTCCAACAAGAATTCTGTTGGAGCTATTAACTTGAGTGAAAAATCAATTGCTTCTTTTTCAATTATCAAGAAAAAGAAGAAATCAGACAACGCAAATGATGATAAAAAGAGATTAGAAGATAATCAATAATTATTGTTGGACAAGTTTAAATAAAGAAAGACAACTCGTTATGCTTAAACTAAGGACGGTTTTAGAGTAGATGTTGGTTTAGTCATTAACCGTTATCCTATTTTCTTAAATTTAGAAAAATATGAATTGGATAGAATGAAATATCGTACTTTATACTAAAAGAAATATAAACGTCATTTGGAAATTCCTGAAGATTTAACTGACTTTAACTTTAAAGATCCTTAGATGGAAGCAGAAGAAACAAATATTGATAATATTGCTACTCACTTCATTGATTTGGGTGCTGGTGAAAAAATTGAATATTGCGAATCTTCTAAATATTACAGAAAAGTAGATCCTGAAGTATCTGACCCAAGATCTCTTTAATATGCTCCCTGTCATAGAACTTACTTGCTCATGAAGGACCCTACTATTAATTAATATGTTTTCCCTACTCGTCCTGTACTTGATCGTGAAATTTTGAATGAAGCTAAGTTGCTTCTTTGGGAAAAAATCTCTAACTTAAAGTTCCAAGTCAGTCATGCTGCTGTTATTCCTAATTTTGCTGCCAGAAGAGATTTTTATGCACACGAACTAAGCAATCCTATGAATAGAAATTTAAAGGGTGTTAAAACATTTTACTTCATCGCTACTCACGTTCAAGGTATTCCCTGGATTAATCCCGAAGTCTACCAAGAATACTTGTGGACACCTAAAAGACACTTCTAAAATTATGTTTCCAAAGAGTATTATGAGTAATTTATTAATGCCATGCACGATGTTTGAAAATAAATGCACTCAAATATCAATCACACACATACAAACATACTTAAAATATTTTAATTTAATCAAATTTATTTGTAAATTGTATTTTTTATTTTTAAATTACTGGGCTAGTTTTTAGATACAAAGTATTATTTAATTCATTCAAAACATTCATTTTTACATTTTTATATTTAAAGAAGTATTTTGCACTTACTTAAAACTATCATTTAATTAAATCATTTTTTCTCGAATTTATGTTTGAAAATACATTTTATAATTCACTTTATTCATTTATGAATTTTCAAAAAGATATTTTTTTATTAAAATGAAATAATTATTTTTGTTACAAACAAATAAGCAAAATAATTAAAATTTCATTTAAATTTATTTAACCATTTCTAAAATATTTTATTTTTTAGTAAATTAATTTACAAGCTCTTTTTAAAAGAATAGTTTAAAAATCCAGAAAAAGAAGTCTAGCTTTATAATGAAAATATTCATAATTTTCTGCTTTTACTAACAACTAGCTGAACCTAACTATAAAAAAAGTTTATAAGGTATATAGAAGAGCATTTCCTTAAAAAATAGTGGAGTAATATAAAGTGATGTTAATATTTGAAAAAGCAACTTAAATTTAAAATAAATTTATGATACCTAATAAGCTAACTAGTTATCTATTAGATTTATAAAAAACATTTAAATATTTTCAAATTCATAAATTTTTTTAAATTTATTTCTTTAAAATATTTAAAATTAATTTGGATGTCAAAAACTCAAAATGAATGCATCAAAATAATAAGAGTTTTTTGAACATGATTTTCAGTGAGAAAACAGTTTAAGAAAAAATAAAATTCAGCTAATGAGACAATTAAGCAATAGCTTTTTATTTACAATTTCAAAAAATAATTAAAAAAAATGTAGAAAACAGGATGTTTTGGTATGTTTATAATTTGATAAGAAATTATTAATTTTATTTTCCAAAAAAATTATGAATAAATTATTAGCAAAGTCAATTCAATATTGTTCTAATAATTGGATGAAAATCCATATTCATAAGAAACTTTAAAAATAGCAAATAAATTTGTGCATTAAAAAAAATTGATATGTTTGATTGTTTTTAGATTAATTTTTATTTTTTTATTAAGTGCAATGGATAATTCTTATTTTGATTATTAAATATACTGTCCTGTCTCTGTTAAATAAGAAAATATTATTTAAATTAACAAACAATTTTACAAAAAAAAAACTATTTTGATAGAATGTATGTAAAATGAAAAATTTTTAAAATAGTAAAAAATAAATTAAAATTTGTGTAAATTCTTGTTAATATGAAATAATTTATAAGCTAAAATTTAAGAAACTAACTAAAAATATAATTGCTGTCTTTAAAAAAATCTTTTGTAACCAAAAACACTTCTTTATTTGTTGATTTATTGTTAGCAAAAGTCAATTTTTAATTCATTTAATTTTGATTTTATATCAAGTTTTTTCGACTAGATAATATATAATCTAATAAGGTAGTATGTTGTCATAATCACAGAATAATTTAGATTATTCTGATTTTCAATAAGGAGATTTTAAGTAAGTATAATATGAAGAATCTGATTAGTCTGTTTCTATGAATAAAAGACTTTAAAATGAATCTCATGAGATTTCTATAGAGTATGAAAAATAAGTAGGCATTAAGATTAGTAACGATTAATAGTAGAACTAAAAATAAGGAGACTTAGATAGTAGCTTACTTAGTATTTCAATATTTGCATCAAGCCTTTCTTAAAAGCGTGAAGATTAGAATTCTTCTCCATAATTTGATGAATTTTAATCAAACGAGTAATACAGACAACAATGTAAATCAAATACTTTAAATAAAATTTAGATAATTTAATGTTAAAAAAGTTGAGGCAAGAGATAGTGTTGATGAAACTTCAACTAGAAAAATAATAGAACAGATAAATGAAAATTCAACATATTAAATTAAAGAAGCTTATTCAGAAAAATAAAGTAAAGCATCAAAAGGTATAAGAATGTCTTAAGATTTCTCTAAGGTAGAAAGAAAGAGAAGAGGGAACTTATTTTAAGGAGATTTCCTAATAAAGAAAGATGTATGGAAACTAAAATGGATGCAAATTTTTTACTATTTAGCTAAATTTAGAACAATAGCTAGATAAATAGCTTTGCTTTATAGACCTCATATGCTTTCAAAAAAGTAAGTTAAATTGATCAGTGATTAAGCTAGTGACCAAAAACATAAGTCTTCTTTATCTCATGTTCATAAATTAGATTTAGGCAGATAATTTACATTTTAAAACTTTAGCAAATTTATGAGCTTTCGAAATTATAGGAAAATGATCAAATTTATTGTAAAATATTTTGGTTGGCTCTTCTAAGTATGCTAAAAAATTTATGAATTATATATAATTATAGTCTAGTTAATTTTTTCTAATATTCCCTTATTTCACTATCTCTCTTATTCATATATTGCATGGGAAACTATCATATTTCTAGCATCATCAGTCTTATTTATTTATATCCCCTTTGAGTATTCTTTCTTGTCACATAGAAATAGCTTCTTTGAATTTTACTTTTCTAAGTTATGCCCTATTGTATACTCAATAGATATTTTCATCAGGGCTAATACGAAATCAACTGAGAATGGTAATTTAGTAGAAAATCACATAAAAATATTTAAGCAATACTTCAAGTCAGAAATGATTCCTGACATTCTAAGTATTCTGTCATTAAATTGCTAAATAAGAGACATTCAAGCTACATATTTCTTCTTTTTTTATAGGGTGAGTAAATCTTTTAGAATTTTAGATATTTTTAAAGAACAGTTTCTTCTAAGAATGAAAATATCAGGTAATACTTTTCTTTAAAAATATTTGAATTGTTACCATTCAAAAATACATTTTAAAATAAATAAATTTTTTGGTCAATCATAAGTTAAGGGAATTACCCATTCTTTTTAATTTCAAATTTTTCCTTTCTTCAAAATAATTTTACGAGAATAAAAAAATTATTGCTTCTTTACAATTTTAAATAAAATTGATGAAATTGGCTTAAAGAAAAACTCAATATTAAGTATTTGTTTATCTGTGAAGATAATTATTAAAACCTTTAGTCATTTATAATGGCTTACAAAAAATTAAAAAATGTCCTCATTAAACTATTTTTAAACAAATAAAATTTATTTGTTTTGGGAAATGAGATTGATCTGTTTATTTAAATATTTAATATTTAAAAAAAAATAAATTTAATGAAGGAAGTAGAGTCTTTATAATTATTTTAGAAAATTTAATAAATTCAATAAAAATATTTATCTTAATACAACAAAAGGAATAATATCACTATCGTATTTAGCTGCATAGGCTGTTTATTTTGCACATATAATTTGTTGTGTTTGGAATGCCTTGGGAACTTATGAAGCTCAATATAATAATGGCTGGCTGATAAAATATAATGCTTTAAATGTTAATTTAGAAATAAGATATCTTTATAGTTTTTATTACTCAGTAATTACAATGACAACAATAGGATATGGTGATATAACACCTTAATCTGATATCGAAATGCTTACAGTTATTTTAATAGCATTGATATCTTGCGGTGTTTTTGGATATTGCATTAACTCAATAGGTATTAAATTAGTTTTATACTATTACTTCCTATATTAATTTTCACTTTAAACTAACAAAAAATAAATTTTTTTAGACATAGTAATACTCATAAAATACTTGAAATATCTTTATTTTACTCTATTTTTAAGTATATTTGGGTCAATCTTCAGCAAGGTTACCCTAAATTTTATAATTTTACATAGAGTTCTACATTTTTGACTCATAATATTTATTTATCATCTTTGACCAACTATTTTTTAGAATTTTCACATTCAACAGGAATACACAAAATTTAATTGATTTTTTTATTTACTCTTTTTAGTCTTCAAGTCATTAAATTCCATTTTAATAAAGGTAGTATTTTATATGATTTCAAATAATAGAGAAATATATATTTGCAAGGCTTAGCTATGATAAATAAGTATTTTAGATAATATGATGTGGATTTGGAATTGCAAGCTAGAGCTAGAAAATATTTAGATTATATTTATACAGATAAAAAAGAGGATTTACTTTGTTCAATTGATTAACTTTCAAACTTGACTGAATATTTGCAAGATGAAATAAAAGTTAATGTTTACACAAAAAGGCTTAAAAAGATTTAAATATTTAAAGATTTATTTTCAGAAGAAACTCTTAATAGAATATCTTTAAAATTAAAGGAAAAAATATTATCTCATGATTAAGATATTATCTCTATATCTTCGAATGATGAGCCGTTTTTATGTATCATTCATTCTGGAGAAGTAATTAAATATACAATCAACTTAAGATCTAAAAGAGTTAAAGAATTATAAGTAATTTATTTCTTTTCACTATTTAGTTTTACATATTTATACTTCATGATTTTTTGCTTTTTATATAAGAACTATCAGGAAGGACAATTCTTTGGTTTTGAAAATTTTATAATTGAAAACCAATATGAAGAATATAACTTCAAGAGTAAAGGAATATGTTGTATACTTTAGATTAAATTGAGTGAATTTTTAAATGAAATAAAAAAAAATGAAGAAGAATATGAAAAGTATTGTTTCTTGAGAGATGAGGTTAAGTTTAATAAAAATCAAAAAGCTGCTGGAATAAGCTGTGAGTCATGCACTCTAAAAACTCATACTTTAAAGTAGTGTCCTTTTATTTTTTATGAGGGAAGATATAAATCTATTCTGAAAAATTATTTTAGGAAGATTTAAGATTAAATCCAAAATTTAAAAAGAAATACAAACAGAAAAAAATATGCTGCAATAAGAAATATGCTAATAGTCAAATACAAATAATAACTATTTTTGGATGATTAGAATTAAAACAATATATCAGGCTTATCATCTAATTTAGATTTCGATGATTCAAGTCAGTAACTTTCAGAATCAGAAAATGGAAATGATGAATAAAATGAAAATCAAGAAGATTAAGATGATGAATATAATTAGGATAACGAAGAATAAAAATAGTAAACCACAACATCAAATACAAAAAGTTTTGTCAGTATGAAAAGCTTGAAATCTTAAAAATCATTAAAAAATACGTAGAAAGTTAATAGCATTAATGATTTAAATTCCTTCATTCAAAATTCACTTGAAAGGAGTGATCATTAAAGGAAGAGTACTTATAATGAAAATGCTGAAAAATAATCTATAGAAAGCTAAGGAATTCAGAAAAAACCTACCTTAGGATAGAGTGGGAGAAAGGCAGTGTTAATTTGTGAAGAATTAAATAATAGTGAATACTCCTATGCTACCAGTAAATATATAATTTGGTTAGTTCATAAATTAATTTTAAATTTTAAAAGACGGGTAAGAAAAAAAAGAATTGATAACATCAAAAAGTTTAAAACAAAGCTAAAGCATTAGAAAATCAACTTCTATAATAACAGCTAATTAGCCTTTAAGTGAAGAAAATAAAACATAAAGGTAATTAATATTTTTGAATGATCTTATTCTCTTCATATTTTTAAAATTAATTTTTTGTTTTTAGAAAATATCTTTTATTTTCCTATTTTGATTTTTAAAAATAAAATAAAATAAAGTAGTACAAAGAAATCTTCTAAAATAGAAAGCTAGATTAATTAGTTAATTGAAGGTATACTTGAGCAAAGACTTAATTCATTAAATAGACTTGATAAAAAGAGACGATATACATCTAAAAAAGGTGAGTTTGCTGTCTAATCTAAACTGTTGATATAGTAATATGCAAATTAAGACTAATAACTGTATTTATATAGTTTTGAAGATATTAAAGATTACCAGTATTACTACCCAAACTATAATCACCTTGAGGTTATTAATCAAGAAAATTAAATCAATAGGTCTACAAAATAAGTTTAATAATTTAAACAGCAGGTTTACAGATAAATTGCTATGAAGAGCATTGCAAAGAGATTTTAGAAATCAAATTTTTAAAAAAGTAAGATCTTTCAAACTATATAAATGTGATTTATTTAATTAACAAAATTTTTTATTTAAATTTAATTAAAGACTAAAGTGAAAATTTTTATTTATAATATGTACCTTATCTTAATTTATTTAGAACTTTGCAAATTTTATTTTTAAAATTCAAATATACAAAATATAACCATCTATGACATTCATTTTAAAATTTTAGAACTTTATTGTTCTCTCAAATTAAAAAAAAACTATTAAATTAAATAAATTAAAATTTAAGAAATTAAATTCAGTAATAAACATTCAAGAATTTATTTTATTTATTAAAATAAATATTTATTCAAAGTAGAAGATATGACTCTTATTAAAATTGATTTGGTTTTGATTTAATAAATTTAGTTTTTCCTCTGTTTATCTTATTTATCAAATTTATTTTGATTATTTTAATTATAAAGATATGTTTTAAACCAAAAGTTGAATTTATGTTTAGTCATTTTCAATTTTCATAAAATAAAACTGAATGTATTATTATTATTATTATTATTATAGGTCAATTTGAACTTTAGAAAAATATAATTAAATGATTTTATATTCAGAAAAAATATAATTCCTTTCAATTTTTAATTAAAAAAATTCCTATTTTTGTTGAAATTTTAAAAGAAATATTTTAATTTTCAAATAATTTTAAATTAAAAAGAAAAATAAATGAAAAGTTTAAATTGTATTATTTTATTTAAATTTATTATTTTTAATTGAAACTGTTTCTAAATAAAAGAGAGAAGTGAATAACTTTAAAATGAAATGAAAAATATTTATTCTTTAAAAATTGCAAAATTTATTTTCATTTTAATAATTTATTTCAAAAAATAATTTTATAAAAAATGAATAACTTTAAAAAATTTCTTCTTTTTAAGTAAAATACTGTTATTTTTTTTCCCTAAAAATGATATCCTTTAAAATAGGCAAAGATAAAATCAATGTCTAATAGATGAGAAAGAATGACTTTTTGAGAATAGATTGTAAAATTATCAAATTTGAAATAAAAAAATTAATTAGCTAATTAATAAAAGAAATTATACAAGATTATTAAGATATTATAAAAGAAATGCTCAATACTTATTTAATGGATAGAAATGAAAGAATGGATCCAAATTATCTTTCTTGTTATTGACCTGATAAAATTGTAAATAATTATTAATCAATAACTTGTATAAAAATATTTTAAATTTTTAATAAGGTTAAAATATGTAAATTTACAATTTTGAATGAATGAAGTAAGGAAAGCACAAATAAATGAATTTGTTCACCAAGATTAATAAAAAATAAATAAATAATTTGATGAATTATGAAAGAAATTGAAAAATTGAGTTATGAATAAGAAATTGATTATTTCGTTCAAAAATGGTCTTATATTGATTTAAAAATAAGCTAAATAAGGAAGATATTGATCAAGTTGTGATTATTGTTATGGTGAGTGATGTCACATATGAGGAATAATATGAAAGAATGATATATTATTTTGACGTCTTTCTAATCTGATTTTAAACAGGTAATTCAAGTAACAAAATCAATGATTAACTGTAAATTAATTCAAATATTGTTTTGATATTTTATGACTGAATTAAATTGTTAGTCATAATTCAGATTGAATTTGCTTATATTTCAATTGAAATAAAAAATTTTCATCAGCTTTAAATCAAATCTAATTTTATCCAATTTTTACAAATCAATTAAAAAGCTCTCACTTCTAATTAATTGATAATTATTTATTTACATATCAAAACAATAAACTTAAAAAAAACTAAAAAAGTAGAACTTTTTTATCTGAATAAACTGTATAAATAGTACTCCATTAAATGTTAAAATTAGTCCTTGTTGGAGATTAAAAAGTTGGTAAATTGAGTCTAAATTTAAGGTACTCTCTTAATACCTAGCCTAGTTCTAATGCTTGTGATTATCGTAAACATCTTTTTTTGCTTTATTTATGCATTGATTTTCATTCTATTAAGAATAAATTAATTCTATTTTAGCTTTATTATTCATAAAGAGTTTCTTTATTAATATTGTATATATAAAAAAGCCCTAGATTTTTACACAAAAAACATACGCATTGGTTAAAAGGATATTGAAGTACAAACTTGGCACTATAACCATGAAGTGAGCAGGTATATATAGCAATCCTTCATATACAGGAAAGCTTAAGGGATTATAATATGCTATGCTATTGATGACAGGTAGTCATTTGATAGTGTATAAAAATGGATTGATTAAATTAAATAATATAGCAGAGATAACATTGAAATCATATTAATTGGAACAAAATGTGATCTTGAAGAAAAAAGATAAGTTAGTTATCAAGAAGGTTAAGAATTAGCTAACTAACTAGGAGTAATATTCTTTGAAACTTCTTCTAAAAATGATATAAATATTAAAGAAGTTTTCAATCTGATAATAAGCAATATCATAAACAACAAAGATCTCTAAAAAGAAATTCTTAACTCCAACTAGTAAAGCTTAGCTGTTCAACCAAACATCTATAACTAATTTTGCTACCAAAGTTGATGAAAATAAAAAAAGTGTGTCTATTCTTTGCTTGATGGAAAATAAATAGACTCACAAGCTGCTTCATTTTTAATAAATTGCTATAACTTTTGTATATATTTTAACAAATTTAGTCTACATTACATATATTAATTATTTATTCTATTAAATTGACATGAGTCTGCATATGATAACTATTTATTTCTTTTCTTCTGGTCATTTTAAATCAAAAATTTAATAAAATTAAAATTTAATGGATCATAGAATAAATAATCTTAAAATTTAACCACACGCCTTAAATTTATTTTGCTTTTATAAGTAGTTAATTAGCATCACATATTTAAGATATCTTTAATTTGATAACCAAATTATAAATTCAATCTTATCTATAAATTAAGATTTTTTTTATTGATTAATTTTTAGGATATATTTGTTCTTTTAAATGTGATTTATTTAATTTTGATTTTTCTATTTTATTTAGTAAAATATGAATATTTTATTAATGTTAGATTTTACTCTTTCCTCAACAATTCAAATGAATTGAATTAATTTTTTATTTGAGTCAATCAATGGATAACTAATTGAAAATTATTATTTTTAATGTTAAATTTGTTTTATAGATTTGTTTGGATATGGTAATTGATTTTTTCAAATATTAAAATAATTTTTATAAATTTTAGCAATTATCTTTTTACATAGTTAATTTTAATGTAACTTCCCCTTTTAATTCCTTCCCTTAAAAAATCATTAAATTTTTCTAAAACTATTCAAATTTATTTTGAAATGAGATTATTTGATCCTAATTTTAAATTAAAGAGTGTTTTTGAATATGTAACTTAACTTTTTCAATTTTATGTGAAAGTCCTAAGTGATTTAACTTTTTTTTAAATTTTAGGTAAATAGTGTTCATGATTTTAATTTTTAGAGAATATTTATTTTATTAAATATCACTTGAAAATAAAAAGATAAACCTATTTTTTTAATGTGTACAGCAAGTAAGTAGTTTTGCCCCTAAAAAAATGTATATTTTTTATTCAATTTTAAGTTTTGAAAACTTTTTTTAAATTATTTGTAAGAGTGATGATAATACCCTTTAAGTATGATACTCATTAAAGATAAATAAAAAGATGATTTTTCTTACTCCAATTTAATATTTAAAAAAGTTAATTCAAGTTATAAAGTTAATCTAAAAACGCATTAAAATGTAGGTTCGATCTATTAATATCTATGTTTCATCATAATCTGATTAATTTTAATTGATAATACAATCTTAGTTTAATTTATTTTATTGACCTTACTTAGTTTGTCAATTAATTTAAGTTATCACTTTTAAGTATATACTATGCATTTTATTTAAAAAGTAGAATTTTCAATTTTAATTAGAAGCAAAAGGTCTGCTTTAAACTAAATTAATTATCTATTTACTCACTTAAATACTCTAAATTTTCAACAACCTGATCTATAAAAATTATATTATTTTATTAGAATTTAAAAAAAGTATCAAAATAATTTAACTTTCAATATAACATTAGCAACCATCATTAATTTTAGCACTGAATTATTTTATTTAAAAGTTTATTCCAAATATTTCCCATAAATTATAAACAATTTCCATAAAAAATTCATTTGAAAATATTTCCTATTTTCAAAATAAAATTAATTGGTTTTATTCAACATTAAATATTATTTATAATTTGAAGAAAAATTAGGATTGATTCATAATAACAGAACATGAACTTTATTTTATTCTTAGCTTTACTTTAAAAAATTAAAAGTATTTATGAAGGTTTTTTTTGTATGAGACAAAAAATAAATAAAAAAAAGTTAATCTTGTATTAAATATGTTTGAAATATATCTTTACAAATTAAAATTTGAGTTATTATTCATAAATAGCCTCTATTAATTTCATATATTTTGCAATCTAAGTCAAAAATAAATATATATATCTATTAAATTTTTATCAAGTGTTTTTTTGTTGAAAAAAAAAAACAAAAGAGATATAAAGTTTGTGTTTATAAAAAGTAAATATTGAATTTAAAATAATAAATAAATAAATTTATTTTTTAATGGAAGATTGTTTTATGAATGATGAATTTAGACAATAAATACATTGTAGTAAAATATCATTTCTTTTGTTTTTAAAAACTAAATTTTAATTTCTTAAATAGATATTGCATTTGTTCATTATTGTTAATATGTTTTGATACCTAAACTGAAAATTATTAAAGTCAACTAAATTTTATCAATTAAATTTTCCTCAAATCTCTTTTTTTGAATAAAAATAAGACATAAAGACAAATATCGAAAAATATAAAGATGAATTTAATTAAATTTTATCTAAAAAATAAATTTTAAAAAAAAACTATTTATTTATCACTTAATTCTATCTGATAATTTAAATATTTTTAAGAGAATAATTTTCACTTTTCTTACAGAAATTTCTAAATTACAATTTGAAAAGAATATGTGTGTGAATGCTTGATTTTATCTATCTGTAAGCACATGTGCTTGAATTAAAAAACTTCATAAAAAATAATTGAAAAATTCCTCAAAAAATTAATGGAGCATCTGCCAAATAATGAATAAGGTATTTTTAAATTAAAATAGATTAAAACTTAATAAATCTAATACTAAAAATTTGATATAATTTTTACAAGAAATAAAGATTTCTTTTTACTTTTATTTTTTAGCAGAAAAATAAAATTTTTCTTTTGATGAAAACGTGTTTATAAAAGAATTAAGGAAATTCAATTTTAAGATTAAGAAATAAGATATTTCCAATAACAAGAAAAATTAGATTTAAAGTAAACAATTTAATGGTGTAGAAATGCTTGCTTTGAATTCAAAAATATGTCTTTGAAATCTTTATTTAACATAATAAAACAAGAAATTATATATTATATAATTGAACTTAAAAGTAAGAATTATCATGAATAAATATCTTTTATGTTCACCAATTAAAATAATAAATATTTATTGATTTTTTCCAGAATATTTCTAATATTGAAGTTAAATGCCTTTGAGTGGAAGGAAGGTGGATATATGATTTAAAATGAAAGATGTATTTTAATTGCATTTATTTACTAATTTTTTACTAAATATTCACTATAAATGCTTCACAATTAAAGATATTTTTATTGTGTAATATCTAAATTAGTATCATAGTATAACTTAGATTATTTCTTTACCTCATAAAAGAATTTATGAAGAATAAATCTGGAACAAATTCATAGATTTTTAGTTATTAAATTACTTAATTTGATCAAAAAATATAAAAAATTAAATCAACTAAAATTTCATTTGTATCTTTCTAAAATTAAGTATATCAAAAAATGTCAACTACTGACCAAGAAGCTAAATAATAAATATACAGAAAGGCTTATGTCTAACTTTCTGAATTCTTAGATTGCTATAACACCTAGAACAAATTATCTTTTGAAGCTAAGCTTACTTCTATTGCATCAGTTGTTAAGAATTTGATTCCTGATTTCTTCTTTGTTGGATTCTACGTTGTAGTTGATGAATTAGACTCTTAAGGAAATAAAACTGGAAAAAAAGTATTGGAAGTTGGCCCTTATCAATCTACTATTTTGGCTACTCCTAGAATTGACATAGGTATAGTTTAATTTATTATCTATAAAAAAATAATATCTTAATAATATTAGCTTTTATTTCATAAAAATAATTTATTTATTTGTTAATAATAGGTAAAGGAGTTTGTGGCACTGCCTGGTAAGAAGCCAAAACACAAGTTGTCAATAATGTTAAAGAATGCAAAAACTACATAGCATGTGATAATGAAACTCTTAGTGAAGTAGTTATCCCTGTATTCAACAAAACCACCAATGAAGTAGTTGCAGTTTTTGATATAGATTCTACAACCTTAAATAGATTTACTGCTTTCGATGTTGAAGAATTAGAAAAAATCACATCCTTAGTTTACTAATGAAAATTAAAAATGCCTATTTTTTGTCAATAATTGTTTATGTTTTAAAATAACTAACCTTTAAAAAATCTTACAAATAATATCCTTCCTTTCAAAAAATTAAGAATTGATAATCAGTTTAAGTTAAAATATTAAAATATTCTATTTCGCATTTAAAATTTATTACATAAGAAGATGATATGAAATGATGACTATTTTATTATTTCTTAAATTTTAAACACAAAATTAAAAGTAAAAGAAGAATGATAAAATTTTAAAATAATTTTAAACCATTATTCAAAATGATTTAATAATAAATTCAGAAATAAAACTAATGGTTAAGTATAAATTCTCTTAACAAATTAAAATTTTTTTGAAAGATATGAATAAATATTTCATTCATTAAGTAATTATTTTTATCAAAAAAGTACTTATTAGGGAGTTTATATATACTTTAGATAAACACTTTATAAATACATAAAATAATTTATTGAATGAAGTAAAAGTAAATTTTTTATCCAAAATTTCAAATTCTTTAAAAATTATTTGAAGATATTTTTTATTTTTATTTTTGCCTTATTAAATGCGTATTAGATTAAGTAAAAGTATTTAAAATCTCATTTCTTTATTGTTTAAAAAGTATTAATTTCTACATAAATTTTATTCTAATTCAATTAAACAAAGGCTTTTTGTTTTCACCTAAAATAAAAAGCATCCTTTAAATTAAATTGGACATTTAATGGATTTAATAATTTTTTTTTTTTCGATTATTTATTTGATTTGAACATTTACTAAAAATATGTTTTTTGTTAACAAGTTTAAAAAAGATATTCTTCATTTGATCACCAAAAGAATCTAAAATGCAACCAAAATAATTTTTAGATTTTTTGCATTAAATTTAAATGAGAATTATTTCAAAAATAACCCTCTATTTATTTAAAATAATTTTGTGGTTTTTCTTAAAATTTTTGCTTGCAACAAAAACATAGTTTAAAAAAATAGAATTGGAAAATATTTAAAGCTTTCATAATCAAGTATGTTTTTTAAGTTTACAATATTTTTCAGAACCTATCATAAAATGGTTTGAGGTGAATTAATCATAAATGAATATTTAAAATATTTTTTTTGGAACAAAATTCGGCTCATTAAAAAAATGAGAAAGACATTTAATAATAATTTATTATTATATTATGATAAAGTTAGAGTGTTTTTATATGGAAATGAGTTTTTGTTATTTGGTTTAGTAGAGAAAAAGATGGCTCAGTTTTTTATATAATAATATCATATCAGGAAGGGAAATAAATAAAAAAATGTTGGTCAATAATAGTTTTACTATTAGAGAAGTGAGTAAATATTGTATTGATAATTAAATTGATAAAAAAAATGGAATATGACTGAACGAATGAATGAATGAATCTCTTGTTATTTTTACAAGTCAGCATTTTTGTGAGAAGTGAATTAAGATAAGAAAAAAATAAAAAGATAATTAATAAGTAAAAAAAAAATAAAGTTAAAGTAAAAAGAAAGAGATAGCTACATAAAGAAAGAGCGTAATTTAATTGTAGTCATTTTGCATTATTATTTTTAAGATATAGCAAAAGCAAAAGAATAATATTAAATTACTTTTAATGGCAAATAATATAGCAATGGACGATAAAGATAAGCAAAGCTTCTTAAAGTAGCCATAATTTAAACATTACTAGCATGCGGAACTCATAAATGGGCTTCAAAAAAAACCTGAAGAGGGAGAGTTATTGATGGGAGGAATATTAGATGGTTTTTATTTTTTTATTTTTTATCTTTTTCTTCTATTTTTTCTCATAAAAACACTCTTTATCTTTCTAATAAAAACCCTAAATTATTTAGTTTTTTGACAGGCTTTAAACAAATGAAATATAGAGTCTATTTTTGAGAAAATTTAAACAACATTTTAATATTTTATTTTAATAACAGGAGATGGAGAGGATGATATATTAGCCCTTAGGAATAGTGCAAAATCAGCTCCCCCCGATTTGTATTTACAATAGAAATCTTCTATATAATAGGTACTTCAAAATAAAAATTATTAATTCATTTCTCTTTTCTCTCTAAACGATCACAAGCATATTTAAAAAGAATCAGCCATTTTAAACAGATATTTAGCATATTATCTACTTTTCTTGTTGCTAGAAAACATAGAATTCAGTACAACAAATATTTTTTAACAAGCTGTCTCATTTTAATTCTAGCTACTTCTTCAAAATTTCCAAAAAACGTAGATTTTTTATCAAAATAAATACATTCTTTTTATAAATAGTAAGACAATGATTATATCTATACAAAGGATTATCGCGATTTTTACAAATAATAAAACAATCCACGTCTCTAAAAGCCTCTCTACAGACATGAACAGTTGGATATAAAAAGCATAAATAAGTAGATGAATAAATTAAGCATAGACGAGACATCTTAATACAAGCAAAACATGATTAATGCAGATATCATTTAAGGCATTGGCAATTCAACACCTCCACCTTTCTAACAATAACCATAAATGATGTTCCCTCAAGCATAATAATTAATTATTGGATAAGCAAATGAAATAGCTCAAATCTAAGGGTAAGGAAGCCCTTCACCAATAATTTTGATGAATCCTAATCAAATGATTTAGCCTCCTATCAATCTTTAATAGCCTCCTGCTCCAATTCCTTAAAATTATAAGAATCAGCAGTTTATTTAGCAACCACGTCCCCAAAACTAATATAACAAGTACAATCAAGGAAACATGCAAAATTAACAAGGGTAATTTTTTTTGATACAAAAAGAGAACATTTTTCAGTTTATAAAAAAATGGTTTTTGATGAATTTATTTCACTATTTTTAGATAATAAAGAAATTGTTTGATAAATAAAAGACAATAAAGAAGATTTCTTTTCTTCAATATTTTTATAATCAATTACCTTTAAACGGAATTAAAATAAATACACACTTTCTATATTGATTATAATTAGATTAATAAACATATATAAAGAGAGAAAGAGATAGATATCTATTGATCCAATCAAAGAAAGACAAACAACCAATCTATCTATCTATCTAATTAATCCTTTTTATTTATTTAATTTTTTACAAATAAATTGTCAAGCTTTATTGATCTCCTAGGCTCAATCTATAATCATATTTTTGCTATTTATAACAATGATATAATATAATATCCTATTGATGAGTTTAATTTTCGTTTTTTCTTTTAGGAGTGTTTTTCAATTTTTAAATAAAATTTTTAGCCAAATTTTATTTCTTGATTTTTAATAACAATATTTCCATTAAAAAATTAGAATGAAGAAAGCAAAGTCTTATCAATAATAGCAAGGATATTAGGGAACAAATTAGCAAAATATGCAACCAAATAATGGTTAACCTTTCTAGTAAGGCCAATTCTTTAATTAGAACTTTCCTATGATGTTTTAGGCTCCTCCTCCTAATTTAGGAGCTCCAAACTAGCTTCCTTAATACATTCCTCTACAAATGCCATAATCAATTCAACAATTTCCACAATTCTAGCAAAATATGTAAATAAAAATTTTTAGTTAGGAATTAATATTAAGTATTTATATTAATAGGATGTATCAATAGTAAGCTTATGGACCTAATTACCCTAACATGAATTATCAAAATTAAATGAATATGACATTCCCTTAAAATTAAAACTAAGGAAATAATGGCATGCAAAACAATATGATAAATAATCATAATTCTAATATGAATAATGGTAATAATTTAAGCAATAGCCCTGGAAACAATAACAATAACTAGATGAATCCTGTTAACAGCAACTAAAATAACTAAAATAATATGAATGTTAGCAACAATAATATTATGAATTAAAATATGGGACATAAAAATAATTCTTAAAATTATAACATGCAAAATAATAATAGAAATTAACAAGGGATGAATTTAGGTGGTAAGAAGAAGCAAATGAATCAACCAAACAATCACATTATGCAAAATTAATTCATGCAAAACAACTAAAATGTAAACAACAACAATCCTGGTACAGTTTAAAGCTTAGGAAAGAGTTCCTCAACTGATGGTTCAAGTTAGAATTTTAGTTAGATATTCCCAGATCTTATCGAGTCTTGTAAAGATTAGAACAGCTCTAGAACTATTCAAAAGCAATTTGAAAATTCTACTATTGAAGAAAAAAATAAGATTTTTGAAAAAATTTAACCTGAAGCTTTGAATCTAATGAAAGATCAATTCGGAAATTATGTTATTTAAAAGCTTTTAGAAAAAGGTAAGAAAGACATTCTTATTTTCTAATTAACATTTTAAATAAAAAAAGTTTTAATATTAAGAAAAAGAAATCAAATATTTCCATGAAATATTAAAGAATATTGATTGACCTGAAAGAAAAAATAAATTTTTATTAATATTTGAAAATAAAATTTAGAGAGAAAAAAAATGTGTTTTAATTATAGATTAATTATTAGATGTTTTTGTCTTTGAGAATTAATGAAATTAAGATTTATTTTAAATCAAAAAGGAACTATTGAGCATAAGGAGAAGCTCTACTATATAATCAAAGGTAATGTAGAGTAGTTGTCTCTTCATACATATGGATGCAGAGTTATTTAAAAGGCTTTAGAAGATCTTAAAGAAAGACCTTAAATGTAAGAAGGATTGATCTAAGAATTAAATAATAAGATTATGATCTGCATTTAGGATTAAAATGGTAATCATGTTATCTAAAAATGTTTTGAAACCTTAAGCTCTTCCAAATTAACTACTATTATAAATGAAGTTATCCAAAATGTAAGCTAAAAAACTGAATACTTTTATTTATACATTATGAACTTATTTTCTAAATAAAAGATAGAAGACTTAGCATTCCACCCTTATGGCTGTAGAGTTATTTAAAGGATTTTAGAATTCTGTAGCAATCCTGAGGTAAAAATTAAAATGAAATGAACTGATTAAGAATATTTAAACAAATTTTATCTAAATAGACTAAGAAGATCTATGAAAAGTTGATGACTAACTTAATTAAACTCTGTGAATGCCAATACGGAAACTATATCATTCAATATATTATAGAAAAAGGATAAAAGTAAGAAAAAGATGAAATCCTTGAAGTTGTTAAATTCCATTTCGTTGATCTTTCACTCAATAAATTTGCATCGTAAAATAAAACAAAATTTGTTTGATTCTTGTCCTAGATTAAAATAATTTTTTAAATGTAGAAATGTCACTGAAAAGTCAATAGTATATTCAGATGAAGATTTTAAGGCAGGTGTATTAGATGTTTTATTAAGATCAAACACTTAAAATCATTTAGAGTAATACAACATTTTAAAATTATAATTTTATATTTTAAACTATCAATAATACAAAAAAGTACTGGAATAATCAAATTGACAAAAAATGCTTATGGTAACTATGTAGTGTAAAGACTCTATGAAAAATCATAACATGAAACTAAACTTAGAGTTTGTTAGTACTTGTTATAAAATAATGATGTTTACAATGAAGTAATCTCTAACAGTTTTGGTAAATTATTTTTTATATTATTATGTTAAATAATGAATAATTCATAATCATAATCATGGAATAAAATTCTCATTTTTAATTTGATTAAATGAACAATTTATAATGAAATATTTTAATTATAAAAGGAAAACATGTTCTTAGCTATATCGAAAAACATAGAGTTGATATTCCTTTAAATTAAATATAGTAAACTGGAAATAATATGCAAAATTAGAATATGAATAATAATAACAACAATGGTTCTTAGAATAACAACTGTAATAACAATTATAATAATAATGGAAACAATAACAACAACAATAGCAATAATAGCTACAACCATCACAATAATAACAATAATCATCATTCTCAGCACCATAACCATTAAAATAATAATAACAATAACAACAACAATAATCATATGAATCACAACAACTACAAAAAGAATTACAACAATAACAACAACAACAACAACAACAACAACAATAATAATAATAACAACAATAGTCATTATTGAGGAGTATTCTTTTTCCAACAAATAAAAATACTTTTTAAATTAATTTCTTTACAAAAAGTTATGGTTTCTCCTTTTTAAAAATTAATAAGGAAAGAGCTAAAAAAGATAGAAAAGTGAAGAAAAGTGTAAATTTCAAATAAGTAAAATTTCTTTGTTGATCATTTTATCTTCTTCAAATATTTATAAATTAACTACTTATCTCAATATTTTCACTTATATACCCATATGCAAACAAAAAAGCAAGCAAGCAAGCAATCAATCAAAAGAAAATAGAAGCTATTAATGTTTAAAATAAATATATTATCTATCGATCTAAAGCTAAAAAGTTTGTTGTATGTAATAGGGAGAAACAACTTAAAAGTAAATTATAGTTATTAATTAATAGATATTTGGAGATAATTTAAAATAAACATAACTCAATATAAAATATATCTTAACTTAATAATAATTCAATCAATCAATCCATCCATCCATGTACATGATAAATATGCATTCTTATTAAACCATGAGAAAATAATTTGTTAATAGAGCAACTCAATATATTTATAACCCTCATACCAATCAATCTACTGTGTTTACAATTTGTATATTCTGAATAATGTAAAAAATAATTTATATGTTTGATAGTACTTAATTAAATATTCTTTTTGTTATTAAAATACTTTTTTATTTAAAATTATCATTTTTATTGCTGCTCTATTCATTTTATTTTTTCAAAAATATCTTTCTTTTCAATCTTTAAGTCCCTGAATAATCATTAATAAATTTTATTAATTTTTTTGATTAACTATCATTTCATAGAAATCTCCTTTATTTGAAATTACAAAGAACTTTTAATATAAATTCAATCCTTTCTAGTGATAGATTTATAAATTTTTGATTTAAAATCAACCATTATATGACAAATAAATATTAAAAATTTTCATAAAAATCTAATCTCAGAAATGAATTTTTAAATAAATATCTTATACTCTAATTGGTATTATATTATTGTAAGACCTCTTTATCAAATTAATGAAATAAGTGTTTAGTAAAAGCTAATAAAATTTTTTTTAAATTCGCAAAAAAAGATAATAATTATAATATTAACAGTTAATATATTAGGCTCAAAATTCAAAATGTTGATAGAAATTAAGTGGAATAGAAAAAACTCATTAAACAAAATTTATTTTTTTTTATTCAATTTTTAATCTTTTTATGAAGAAATTTAAAGAGATATTTTAGTAATTTTTAATGTTGATACTTACAGAAATAAAATAAAATAAAATCAACAAATAAAGTTTATTTTATTTATAATAGACTTTTAAATTTTATTTTTCAAGATGTCTTCTTGGCAGCAGATTTTCTTTTGTTTTAGAATTCTTCAATGTTCTTTAAAACTTGTTTTTTGCATTTTTCATAAACATCTTTCTTGTATCCCAAATCAAAGAATATCTATTTGCATTTATTTAAAAATATTATTTCTACTTAATAAATTTTTAAATATTTATTACCTCAATAATGACAAAGTTAGGAGCTACCAAAGTGTACAATAAATTATCTAATAAGGCAGGAGCTCTTCCTTTATATTATTTATCAAATGTTAAAATTAAAAATGTTGAATTATAATTTGGTTACTTTCAAAGAAGCCATGTCCAATAAATTAAGCAATCCAGCAAACGATGTGGATACCAAGAGCAATCTTAAAATGCTAATTAACTAAGTTGTTTGAAATGGAATATTAGTAAAGATAGTTATTGAGTAACCAGTGACCGAAGTAGAAACAAGTTGAAATGAACTAATTTGATAATAGTAAAGTAAAATTAGTACAATATTCAAAAATCTTTACTGTCCATCAAAAATCAAGGCAATAAAAAAAATAATTGCTTTTTTTAAATTGATGAAAATTATTTTTCAAAATTACTCCTGTAGAGAAATCGATGCTTAAGTAAGCAAAGCAGATGGCTGAGACCAATAAGAAAGAAGGATTTAAATTGAAAAGAGGATTATCAATTAGAGGATTAGAAAAATGAATTCCTAAATGGTTCAACAAAGCAAATGTAGAGGAAAGAATCAAAGGAATGCAGATAATGTGAATAAATTTATTTCTGTAAATATAATAATAAAATTTCAGCTAAATTGATGTATTTATATTAATATTTATAAAAGCTTTACACTGGGTTCCAGTGATAAGATGCATAACCTACGAAGAAGTCAGAGAATTCAGGAAACAAGCCCATTTTTTATTTTTTTATTAGCTTACTATTTTAAATTAATTTAATGAAGTTGATTAAATATTATAATAATTAACTTTTTTACCAATTCTATTTAAATCATCAAATAGATACTATCCTTTATATATAAATCTTATGTTATCTGAGTAAATACATGACGAATTGATTATCTGCTTTTTTTGTCATTATTTCCACAAAAATTTGTAACTAAATTCTTTCAAAGTAATTATGACGTATTCTTATCTCATTAAAATAAATCTTTATCAGCTGAATCTGTCCAACAAAAAAGGTAAACAATAACTAGACAAATGTAGTCTAAACTAAGAACTAAGTATCTTCTATTTTTGCTTTGTTAAATCTTCTAAATCTACCATAAATCAAATATCAATTTAGTATTTAAATATTTACTTTTTAAAGATTTTTTGACATAGATTAGAGTGATTATTTTTTATTAAGTATCATTTCAATTCTTCTTATGAATTATTTAAAAATTTCACAAATTTCACAGTGAAAGATAATTTAAATTAAAAATAAAATATTTTGATGACTTAAATGATAGAAATCATAAAATTAAATGAAAAAATTTGAAGTAAAATCATTTTAAAAGAGAGAAAGTTAAAAGAATATCTAGTATGGAATTACATTTTTTTGACTTGATATTTGGATTGAAATAAAATCCTTTATCATCCAATAAATTAATTAACCATCAGAATTCATCTTAATTGATCAGAATTTATAAAATTTACAATTCAATGCAACCATATCAGAAAAAAATTACTTTCAACTTTATTCTTAAAATTTAATTTTTTTACAATTCATCAATTTTCAATGAAAAAATGAAATTAAAATTTATTTTAATCAATCTATCAATTAACATAATAACTAAAAAATGATTTTTTATCATTCATCAAAAAATCATTTCATTTTTCGCCTTCTAAAATGTAATCTCTAAAATAAATTTAATTGAATATCTATTAATAGAAAGATACTTATTTTAATAATAGTTTTTTGTTAACATTTTATAGCAAATTTTTATTTATTTGTTATATTGTTTTTTTCTAGAAAATCAATAGAGATTATTAATTTATTTATTTTGTAAATTTCACAAACAACACATTAATTTAACATGAATTATTTATTTTTTCTATATCATGAAAATTTAATATATTTTTGTCATTCATTATCAAACTACACAAATACATTTAATTTACATTAAGAGTTTACATTTTTATTTTGTAATTTACTTTTAATTCTTCAATTTTCAATTTCCATCATTTTATTTTTATTCTTTTTATCATCACCATCATCATCATCATCTTCTTCTTCTTCACCTATAATACCTTCTTTAACTGATTTATTTATAACATAATTAAAAAAATAATAGAAATTTAAATTAAATTTACTTTTATCTTTTTGCTTATTATTGTTGTTATTTTCTTCTTCATCAGCACCACCTGTTTCTTTGTTTTCATTTTCTAAATCTATTTAAATGCTTCCTTTTTTCTTATTTTATTGGGATAAATCTTCAGATTATTCTTTGGAGATTGCATTTTAAGAGTTTGTTGCATTAGATTTAGGTTTTTTCTTCTTGAAAAGGTCTTCGAGATACTTAACACTTTTAGAGTAAAGGTTATCAAATGATTATTTTTCTCCCTAGATAAAAATGAAATAAATAAAATATAATCTGAAATTTGTTAATGAAAGATTAAATTACTGATTAAGATTATTCTATATTCTCAAATTTGCAATATCCTTTGATCATTGAATTTTTAATTTTTTATATTAAATCTGAATCATTTTCGATATATTTATAAGTTTATTTATTTTTAATATTCATACTATAAAGATCATAAATCCATTATTTTAATGTCGCTATTGTTTCAGTTCCTGAAGTCAATTCATGATCCATCAAAACCATAAAATCATTTAATGTAATCAAATAGAGTTATTTGAATATTTTATTTAACTTTACCGATTCTTCTTCATGCTATTGAATCATAACCTTTTTGATTATATTTAATTTGAAAAATAGGAAATCACGAGTAAAAATATTTTTACTTTGTTGACTTTTTTGTTCAAGTTTCTCATTTTTTTGATATCTTTTTGTTTCCTCAATAAAATACTCATAAGCTTCACATATTTGTATCTAAATAAAATAAATAATTAAATGGTAATATGTACATATTCAAATAAAAAAATTAATTTGTTGGTATTAAAATTATACTTTTCAAGCATAAAACATAAGTCCTTAGTGAATAGGATTGAGAGCTTAGGATCCTTTTCAATAGGCTAATTTTCAAAGTGAGTATAGTAGTTAACTATTTCATCCAGCTTTAAATTAAATATTTCTCCTAAATAAGAAGATGCACGATCATAGTTATTATTGATTTCGTGAATCATCTAAGAAGAATAATAGAAACTTCTGATTACGAATCTTTTGTATTTGAATTTCTTATTTCCATGCTTTGAAGTTAGTTGTTAAAATACAACAAAATTATTATTAAGAATTAGCTAAATTTAATCAATGACTTGCTTTAATCTTGCCTAATAATCTTCAATTTCTAATTCCAAAACTATTCTCTTTGTCAAAATACTGCAAGCAATTTAGCTAAGCTTAAGAGCTACATTCATCTTTAGATCTAATCTTTCTTTATCATAAAAATATTAAGTTACTTAAATCTCGTTTGGACAATCCTGCTAGAATAATTTAGGTTCAATTTTTTTCAAAACACTTATTGTTTCTTCTACATCATCCAAAACAATTGACATGATCTCATTAAGTTCAGTTATTTTTTATTTTTTATTAATGTCTTGTATTATTTTTTAAAGATTGTCTTCTTTCTTAATGCACTGGCCATCAATAACCTTATATTTTAAAATATTAAATTTATTGTAAAGCATTTAATTAATAACCTTTAGAAGTTAGAGATATCTTTTGAATATTTTCCAGACGCTAATGGAAAATTCACACAATCCTTCTTGGTCATAAAATTCTCCTTTGAATTGCAACTACTCTTCAGCTTTTTCTTTATTAGAAAATATTAAATTGTGTTTATTTAAATATGCAATTTATTACCTGTAGTTCCCTTAGCATTAGTATTTTCTTTAATGCTTTTCTTTCCTTTGAAATTTTTTTAGACTTCAGTAGGTTCAGTAAATTCTTAAATAAGTTTCAATTTCTTGAAGTGGCTTTCAAATGTAGATGAGTGATATTTTTAATAATGAGATCTTGTGACAAAAACTTCCATGAGAATTACCATTCTAGGAGAAGAGCAATCATAATCAAAAGTGTGAATTTTATCTAGAATAGAAGTAATTCTTTATTTCTTGACAGCACTTTCTCTAATGTAATCGTAATCTGTGTATAATGGACTTAAGCTCATCAAATAAATACTTTTTCTTTCATACATCTTGACAATATTGAGAATCAATATGTCCTCTTTAACTTCTTCAATATATCTCTTGTTGAGAGTTTTGCTATGTGAAAAGTTATCTAAAATATAATTATACACTCTCTTAGCACTTAAATAAATATCTTTTAATTCAGATATCTTTGCTCCCATAGGCTCAAATACACTTGCATCAAAGTACATAAAGCATAAACCACTGAATACATCACCTAAACTGTACCATCCTAAGAATTCACTTGGCTTCAAAAGAATTAAGAAATTGAACATTTTTTCAGCCTAAAATATTTTATTGATTAATTTTTCAAAAAATTTAATTTGAAATTTTACATTCTTTAAAGATTATCTTCTGGCTTTAAACTTCGGTTTTGAGTTCTCATTTTGCATGTCTATATTAGGATCGTATTAACTTAAAGCACGACCAATTAAGAGGAATAAATTAAGGAGGAAATCTTCTTTGAGAACAGGAACAAAACAATCTTACTTATCACAAAAACAGTTAATTTGGCTCTTCTTTGATCTTTGTTAAAGATATTCTAATATATCAGTATCTGAGGATAACTTTTTGTCTTTCATGTAATTTTAAAATTCATTTTTCTTAAGACCAAGATTAGGACATAGTGCCCATTATTCATCATTTTTTTTAATGTAATAGAAAGCACCAATCAAAATAAAGATGTATTAGGAATTTAATTAACATACTAAATTGGTAAAATAGTGAGGAAAGACTTTCTTAGTAAACTTAACAAACAATCTGATTTCTTCAATGCTGTTAAATGTGCAAACATTATTTTCTGTTATATTAGCATATTTCTAAGTAGAGACTTTCTTACTAGATCTAATTTTAATACCATAAAAACATCTATAGATACTCTTTAAGACATCAAAAATTTATTAATCATCCAAGAAGTCATCAATATCGTCATTTTCCTCTTCTTCATCATCATCGTCTTCACTATCAACATTTGAAACCTTTTTCTGTAATTTTAACTTGGAAGATTCTTATTTTATCTGAGATTGGGTATTATTAACCTCTTCATCAACCATTTCTTATGTTTATTTGTTATTTTTATTTTAATTAGTCTATTCAGTTTAGTTAGAATTTTCTGCAACCAATTTTCCTTCCTCCTTATTTTTATCATCTGTTTGTTCTTTTGTATTTTATTCCTTAGACTCATTTTCATTTCCTTATTTATCTAAAGCCTTTGGTGAATCCTTTTTGTTCTAATCATCTTTTTTTGATTCTTATCTGACTGGAGATTTTTTACCTTCTTACTGCTCTTCTTCCAAAACTTAAGCCTTTTATTCTTATTATGAAGGAGACTTCTTATTTTCTTCCTACTCATCTACCATTTCATTTGCTTGAGCTTTTTCCTTTTACTAATTTTCTATTTCCATTTTTTTATTATTTTCTTCTTCTTCTTCTTTTTCCTTCCTTTCCTCTTCCAACTCCTCTTATTTTCTTATTTCTTCTCTCCTACAAAAATGAATTTAAAATATTCAAATTAATGGTAACTATTATAATTCAATAAAGCAAAATTTTACTCATTTAGATATATAAAAATCTGATTGATTAGCAAAGTAAAGTATGAATATTCATTCCAAGACTTGTAAATTTCCTAGTGCATATTAGGATTAAGTTACTAGATAAGGTCATGAGTTAAAAATGTTATGTAGGAAATTTTCTAGTGTTATTTCTCAATATTAGATAAATATAAGCAGCTTGTTACGAAAGAACCAAATAACCTAAAATTAAAAAATATATATAAGAATTTTAGCTAAAAATGTGAATTTAACTTACTTAACAAATAGCATTTGAGAGTCATTTGACTGTACATTTACAAAAACTTTATAAATTAGAGCTTTTAAGAAGAGCATATTAGTTTTAATCAAATGCTATTTCATATGTCTGGAGATACCTTGAATATTTTTGACTTGATACCTTTTTAGAAACTCCTCGCATAAGTTTTCAAATCTAAAAAGCTTATCTAAAGATTAAATATTCTTTTTATATTCAACTAGTTTGAAATCATGAAGATCAAAATAAAGATTCAAAATCTTATTTACTTTATCTAGAAAAACACTATTTTCTAGTTTTTAATTCTATAAAATTTCAAATATATTTCTATAATACAAATCATTTCCATCTTCTAATCCTCTCTCAGTTAATCTGGATTCAAAAATTTGTAAAAATTCTTCCAAATGCTCTTTTAAGCTACCTTAACCCTCTAAAATATAAAAATTATTTTTATCAATATTAATTATTTAAATTAATTTTTACCATCTTGGTCCAGCATGATAAGATCCTCATCCTTTTCAATAGTTGGGATTTGCTTCTTGTTTGTTTTAATAATTTCTTTTTTGAACTTATTTTCAACAATTCTATCTTAAATTGATTCAGAAAAATTTGAACTCAAATATTTTTGATACAACCAGAAAAAATTTAGCATAACTTTTTTTTTAGTCTTTTTTTCCACTCCTCCTTGTTTACTTTCTAAGTTGCTTGTGCTAGAAGCTTCTGCTTATTCATTTGTTATGTTTAGAGAATTTAAAATATCATTTGTCTTTGAAACTGCCATTTTAGCAAACTGGACAGACTCAAAATCACGATCACTGTAATAAATAGCTAATGAGTGATAAATTCTTATTTATTCGATTCCATTTGAAGTTTTAACATCGAAATTACTTAAAAACTCAAAGTGAATCCATCTAAGCATTTCTTTAATTTACTTTAGTTTTTCTTTCTTTTTCTAGTTAAGCTCTTTATCTTACTTTTCTTGCTTGATATAAATATACTCTTCTAACAGGAGTTCAAAAACTGTCAGCAGCAAATTATTATCTCCTTAGAATAGCTTATAATTATAAAAAGCATGTGACTTGTATAAAAGTTTTGAAATTTCATTCTTATACTTTCTGCTTGTTTCTATGTTATTCAAAAGGAGATTAGGACAATAGCTAAATGCTTGAGTTCCTCCCAACTCATCAACATAATCTTCACTAAGAAAATTTTTAATTTCTTCTCTTTCATGACTTCTATCTTTATTAAATAAAAAGTGCTTAAGTATTTCTTCAATCAGATCCTGCATATTTATAAAAGGTTTGTGTTTAATTCTAGTAAAGAATTTCATAAAATCTTCATTGCAATATTAGTCTAACTTTTGCTATTTTGCTTCTTTATCTTCTGCTTACTTTAGCATATTAAGTTCTCTCTATTCTTACCTAAGTTCTTCTTCCATTTAATTTTTTTTAACTTTATTATTAAAAAATAAATTTATTTGAATTATCAGCTAGGTTATCCATCATTTTTTCAGAAATATTAATTCTACTCATATTACTTATTCTTAGGTAGGCATTAATAAAAATTAAAGACTTTACAATAAAAAAATATTGAGTTTCTTATTAATATTTCTAAATTTCCTCAAAATAAATATTAAAACAATGTACTTATTTCTTAAGATTCTTAGTCAGATTCATCTAGTGTGAGTCTTTTAAACATCTATACAAATAATTAATTGGATTACTCAGTATTTAAGTCTTCTATTTTAGCATAGAATTCAGTATTCAGATTTTATAATTTTTATTTTATGTCGAATTTATTTTTTTCAGCAACTTCTTTAATGTGCTGCTCAACAGATATATTTATCACATTTTGATTTTAGTTCTTCGTGTTTTCTTTGATTCTATTACTTTTCTTTGTTCCACTCTAGAGTTATTTTATCATTTGTATTGTTTTTATGTCTTTTTTCTTACTGCTACCACTTACACTGCTAGAAAGGCTTTAGTCATCTTTTGCAGATATTTAATTTGCTGAGCTTAAAGTATTCCCAAGTATTTATTTCTCTTATTTTTTTGACAGATTCCAATTATCAGCCTCTGATGGAGGAGCTTCACGTTTTTCTTTCTTTAGTGTTAAATTTAAGAAATAATGTTAACTAAGAAAATAAATTTACAATCCAAATAAGTGTATTTAATAGACTGTGGTTTTATTTTATGGCTGAGTATATATTGTTAAGCTTTTTATCTTTTTTAAAAGTACTATCTCCCCTTTTAGCACAAATAAACATCTTGCTAACAATATTGACTATTTTAAGAAAATTGGACCAAGTAAGCTTATCTACATAAATTGTAAATTCATTCTATTTAGTTAGTGAAACTGGCAATCTTTAAAAAATGGGATTTTATTTTTATCTTAATTTTATTTCTTCTTTTTCTTTAATGATATCAGCTATTTCTTTTTAGATATCATCAGACAAGTTGTTTGATTCTATAATTTCTTTGGCCTTCTCCTCTTATCTTTTTTTATAAAACAATACAATATTAAACATTATTTGATTTACAAATTATTAGAGTAAAATTGCTCAAAGTAATAATTTATTATGTTTTAGACACTATTTAAATATATTTTTTACCCAGATATCCTTAGTGCATGGGCTTTCAAGCTTAAGTTATGCTATTTATTGAAAGAGTTACCAATCAAGTAGTCTACTCTTTAAAAAAATACTGAGATATTTTCTTAAAGGAAGCTAATATATGTGAGACTTTAATAAATAATATTCTGATATGAAGTGCCAGGCATGAATTTTTAAGCCATGAAAAAACATTTCTCTGCTTATGCGAAGTAGCCTTAATATCTACATATTTTTGCTAACTTAAACCATGTTTTAAAATCATTCTCCTTTAATGTAATAGCCTTATAAAGGTAATGGATACTTTCATTCATTAACTTTAATTCATTTTCATATACTTCTCCTAATGATATAAAACAAGCATGTCTTAAATCCTTAAAATCATCTTCTCTTATCATTTTATTTTACAATAATTTCCTCATTTTTTAAACTCCCTAATCAAAATTTCTCTTTTCAAAATCCTTGAGGCACTCCTCATACTCTTCAATAAGCCGAGCCTCTTTCTTTTCTCTAATTTAAAAATATGCTTCATAAATATTTATTTTTCAACGAGAGATAGCTAAAATAATTCATATTAAAGCTAAAAACAATTTTACCTAGTTATGCTAACTTCTCTTTCTATTTCCATTTATAATTCTTTTGAGATTTATGTGCTTTTACCTAATAATAACGATTGCTAAATTGTTTACTTGCTTGCTTGCTTATTATACTTTAATTTATAAATTTTAGCGCACTTACTAGTTAAACAATATCTTATTATAAATATTTGTATAAAAATTCGTTGTCTAAGAAAATAATTGAAATTAACTTATTTATTATTTATTAGTAATTAAAAATCTAAAAACATATTGATTTTAAATAAAAAAGATTTAAGGCGCACTTTTTATAAATTTTATAATTATTTACTTTCAATCAATATTTTAGGTCTCCTTTTAAAGTCGATTAATAATATGATTTGATAACTCAATTTTTAAAACTTAAATACCTTTTCAATTTCGATTGACATATTTATTTTGTTAAAATATTTTTTATATACTCCTTTTATAAAATTGTTCATCATATTAATTTTTAATTAAACATTAAACTTAATAAACTAAATTAAAAAAAATTTAAGTGCCAATCCAAAAGTAAAAAGATATTAAAATGATTTAAGTATTTTCATGAGTAGATTTTCTTTCTAAAATTTTATTTTAAAAAAATAAAATAATAAATTAAATAATCTTTTTTTAATAACTGAGTTTAATTATTTAGATAGCAAGATACAATTTATCAGAAAAAAATATTTTCTAAAATGAAGGATTAAAAATAAAATACTTTATGCAATTAGTAAAAAAAATTAGGTTTTATAAAATAATAGATAATATCCAAAGAATATTGGTAAAAATACTTGAATGATTAACTAAAGAAATTATATTTTTTTAACATAATTTACTTCTCTAAAAATTTAGTGAATAGAGAGCATCCATAAAATAGAAAAGAATATATGATTAAGAAAATAAATTAGAATTTTTTAAAACAATGAAAAGTAGATATTAATTAATCAGTAAATATCATAAAATTAATTATTTGTACATCAATTTAAATTCTATAATAATTTATTCAATATAAATTAATCTATTTGTTTTCATTCAAGGTTTCCGAGTAAGTCTTCATCTTGACTTTCAAGAAGATTTTAATTCAGTTCAAAGACATCGCTGTTTGGTATTTATAATTCTGATATTTATTATATTTTAATTAAATCACCATAAGAGCTTTGAGATTATTAGTTTTTTAAGTTATCATTTTATTTATTCTTTTAATTTTATTCTTCATTTATGAATATCTCATACAAAGGCTCTGAATCTTTTTTATTTTGAGCAAAATTAGAAGGTTATTATAATGATTTGTTATTATTTTAATTAAAGCTTATAAAGTTATTATTAAAAGTATTTGAATTTATTGATGTTGTAAAGTCATCTAGTTAAAGTGACTATTCATATGAATACTTACTACTTTTTGGTGTTTTAAATCCTTAATTTGACCTATTAGAGAAGGTATCACTTTGTTAATGCTAAGGTACTAGAAGAGTATTTTTATTCTCTTAGTTATTATCATATGTCTTTATATTTTTCTTTTTGTTTTTCTTGGTACTGTTTTTAATAAATTGATCAGTACTTAGAATTTCTTTTTTTAATTACTCTAGACCTTCCATTGATTCAAATTAATTTACAGATACATTATTAAGCTATTTATCGCTCAAAGTTACACTTCCATCATCTAATATTGTTAGAATTTAATCTTATGTGCTATAAAGGATAGTTTTTATAAATTTTTTAACATCATTAATAGTCATAGGATTTTTATCAGATATATTATCTAGCATTTGATCAATGCTTTGTATTTTAGAAAAATAGAAATTACGCTCATCTTTAAGTCTTTCAACCAAAGCATCTGACTAAATTTTATTTGTTGAAGGATAAGGCTTAATTATATCAGCTTCATCTAAATGATTAAATTCATTATCGATTGATAAATTAGATATTGAAGACTAACAAGAATGGCTCATTTATTTTCCTTAATCTGAAGGGACAAAATGAGTTTAGCTCTTTTTATTTGAATGTCTTGAAAAATTATGCTTAGAGGAGTGATTAACGCTATTGTCAAGGATAGTGCTTGCTTATTCTTTAATTTGTTGGAAATGAGGATGAGTTGGAATTTTTTCATTTGGATATTCTCTATCTAACAAAACTTATCCGTTTCTTCTACCTACTGCATCATAAGGTTTATCCTAGTTTTTACGAAACTAATCGTGATATTTCTTCATCCATTACAAAAACTCAAGATTATCTTAGTATTTACATTTAATCAACTTATTCACCTATATAATTATTTATTTAAGCCCAAATTTTTCTTTTTTAATAAAATATTTTACATCTATTGGCTTGTTTACATTCATCTTATCAAAAGCTTATTATAAAATCTTGAAATTTGAGACATATTCATTTTCATACTTAGCTTTCCAATTTACTTTCGCCACTATTTAATAATTAATATGAAAAATAGCTATCATTCAAACTAATTATGTAATTATAAATAATACTCTGCACTTTCCCAGGGTAAACCAAATCAAATAGCTAGCAGTAAATAGCTCCTGTACCTAAATTTTCTATCTTTTTCTCATTAAGCTTTTTTAATAAAGAAATATGATAAATCTAATAAAGAAATATTAAAAAGTACTTTCAAATTATCATTTATCCATGAAAGCATTTCTTATCTAGATAAAAAATTGCTTTAGTTTGCTGTTGTTACTACTTCAGTCATTGCTTTTTTTCTAAAACCTTTCCCTTTTTAATGATTTTTTACTTCAAAATTATAATTTAAGTTTGTGCTTTGCTAAATAGTTCTATTTTGATGATTGCTTTATTTATAAAAATTGAATTAATTTAAATTTTTTTGTTAATTCAAATAGAAATAAGAAACAAATGATTGTTTGTTTGTTTGCTTTTTTTTTTTTTTGATTAATTGATTGCAACAGAGATAAAATATATGATAGATAATTAATTCAATCTCTTGTTTCCACAAAAAAATTAATTAATTTGCAATTATATCTAAAGTAATATTTTTCAACCTATATTTTAATAAGCAGTAAAGTCATTATTTTATATTAATTTATTGTTCAAATATTTAATGTTAATTAAAAAACAACAAGCAAAGCAAAGAGAAAAAAAAAATCTGATGAAGGCGAGATTCGAACTCGCGCCCTTTCGGAATAGAGCCTTAATCTACCGCCTTAGACCGCTCGGCCACTTCATCTTAATTGAAATATTTAAAACAAATTAGCTGATTTGGTTTATTTTAAAAAAATATCTTTAACATCTAATGCTTACTAGATTTTCTATTTTGAAAGTTTTAAGGTATATAATAAAATATTTTTCAATTAAATAATTATTTTAAATATAATTTTTAACATTAGAAATCATTAACTTATCTAAAATAAAAAAATGTAATAGAGTTTATGAGTGGAGAGATACAATGTTTAAAAAAATGGAAAAATTATTAATTAATAAAGAAGGAACAACAAAATAAAATAATTAAATTATCAATACAAAATTATTAGTTCATCTTAGCTACCAAAAAATTTAATTTGTTGTTTATGATTTTAATTAAGTCTATTTAACAATGATTCTATTTTGAGCATTCAAATATTCTACTATTGTACCCTTATTAGGTTGTGTTTAATTAATTTGAGTAATTATTGGGTATTAAATAGAATTTTAATTATTTTCTGGTTTGATTTATCTTCACATAGAATCTCTCAAAACAAAAGTATTTTTTATGATTATTAAAAGTGAATAATTTCTGTATATAAATTAATTTTTCTTTATTTAAGTAAATATACTCTTAAACTCATTAAAATGAGTGTCGAAGTTTACTTCAATCTATAAAATTTTAAACCAATAATATATGAAATGAAGATAGATATGGACTAACCAGTATAAATATAATAAAAAAAGAATCTTCGTTTTTATAAATCTAAAATTACAAAAGGTAAAATGATCAGTAATACTTAGCTTTCGATAAATTTTGAAGATATAAAAGCTATGATTTTAGATCAAGACATAGCATTTAAGGATAGCTTAATACAGGTTTCCACAAAATATGATTCAGATTTTGAAACTCTTAAACCAAGTTAATCCTATAAATTGACATAAAACGAAAAATAAATTTTTGTACTCTTCATAAAAAAAGTGAGGCAAGATGAATAGATATTGTAATTATTAAATAAATAATATTAATCGACTCAAACTATTAATTAAAAGGGAACTTAAAAATACTGAGAAAGAAGAAAAAGGGAGCTAAACAAATTATGAAAAAGGACAGGAGTTTTTAAATTAAACGCAAGGGGATTTAAGAGAAATAAATAGCTTTCTTTTTATTACAGCAAATCCAAAAAATTCTGAAAATCATTTGAAAACATAATTAGAAATTTAAAAGATTGTCAGTTCATTATCATAGGAAAAGCGAGAGTGTTAAATTTTGGTATAAACTTAGTAAAACTAAATTAAGCAATCACTAAAAAATAATAAAGTAATGATTTTACATTTATCAACTCATATAAAATAATACTAGAATACAAAATATGACGTTTTATTAGAAAAATAAAACTATGATGAATAAGCTACAGAAGTAAATCATTTTAATTAAAAAATATTTCAATTATTACAATAAATTTTTTTAAATAAAAAAGATTTAAGAATTTAGTAAACTATTTAATAGTATAAAAAATAAGCCTAAATTAATCTTTTTAAACTGTTGTCATAGTGAAAAGCTTTTTGACAAATTACATAATTAGATTAAAGGAGTTAATTTTATTTTTGTGGATAAATCTTATGAAATAAATGATGATGTTTCAATAAAATTTTCAACTGAGATATATAAAACTCTTTTTTAGAACAAGCATGGCTCAAATATTAAAACAATTTTTGATAAAGTTTAATTAAAACTAAGCTATAATTATATTTGTAGTATTAATCAAGATTAAGAATTAGAATCATTTTTTAATGAAATGCTACAAAACAAAGATTAATTACCTAAAATTTAAGAAAGATTTAAAGATTGTGAATGTAAAAAAAAAATGATCAAAGATATTATGGAAACAATATATAATTAACCATATGGAGTTTATCAAAATGGTAATATGAAAGAGCAGTCTAATTTATCAGAAATTTAAGTCCTCTTAGAATATTCAATGAAATTCATAGAATATCATGAAAAGGAAAGCATTTGTCATCAAGAATAATAATCTGAGGCAATTAAAGTTGAAGATAAACTTGTGGAAAAAAAAGAATATTTTATACTATCTTATTTTAAAACCTAAAAGAGTCTTAATAGATTGTATAATGAGACTTCCAATGAAATCAGGGCTAAGAGTGAAAAAGAAAAATAAAATAAAATAATAATTAAATACATTCATGAAGTACTTTTAGCATAATTGATTCGTAATTGCGAATACTTTAGGTATAAAATTTGGTATAATAAAAATGAATGTGATTTAAAAATTTAGTTTTAAGATGGATATCCATTTTTATAAAATGGATTTTATTGTACTAACTTACAACAAAATTCTATGGGAAATCTTTATGTAAGAAAAAATATAATTTAATTACTAAATCAAAACTAATTTGCTGAAGAAATCTCAAAGACAAAAGCATTAAAAAAAATTAAGAAGAATAATTTTAAAATATTTTATTTGAAATACAGTCCAAAAATAAAATAGCAATTATTTAATTTTCTAAGATATAGCGACAAGTAGCAAGATTAGATTTATTAACTATCAAATGTAGTTTACTTTTCCACTTTTAAAATTGATAATATTTCATAAAAAGATAAAATCTCAAGCTATATAGATAATAAACTCAGTAAGTTAAACACTTCTTACTCAGAAGAAAATAAATTTGATTTTTTAATATTTCCAATAAAAATAGTTAAATAACAAACCATTTAATAGGAAAAAGAAAATGAAAATAAAGAAGTTTTATATAAAGAATTTTAAGAAGAAAAAAAATAGTTAAAATAACTTGGACTTAGAATTCCTAGTAATTTTAAGTTAATAATTTTGGTCTAAGAAAAAACTTAATCAATATCTTCTTAATCAGAAGATAATAAAATGAGCCTATCTTAATTAATTTTTAATTTAAATGAAAAAATGTAACCATCCTAAGAATATATCAAATAATAATTTAAACTTGAAAAATAAGAATTCGAAATTTGTTTGAAAAACATTAAAGATTAATTGAAATAAGTATATTTAACTACAGAAAATAATGTTTAAAAATTAATTTTATAATATGAGCCATATTTTAAAAAAGAAATTGTTAAATTTTTAATTTCTTCCAATAAAATTGAATTATAAGATTCCTCTATTTTGGAAAAATTTGATCTCTCACCATTAGAAGAGACTTAGTTTTTAAAATAGTTTTTTTTCTAATCTCATCAAAGAAATAGAGTCGAGTTGAATTTTGGTAATTTGTAAGAAAATGAAATAAATTAGAATCAAAACTAATAATCTCATCAGCTTGATATAAAACAAGAATAAAATATGATATTAGTTTTTAGATAGCTAATTTAATCTAAAGAGTACATGCAAAATAACCCGGATTGTATGAAATAAATTATTCTTTCTTACCTGAAATATCTTAAAAACTTAGATTATAAACATAGTAACAGTCTAAAAGATGATAAAATTTTGGAATGTATTGAAAAATATGAATATCTAACATCAGATATTCCCTAATTTAAGTTAATTTTAAAATACATACAGACTAATAGATTGTTAAAAGCTTCTAAAGCTAATCCAAATATCTTAAATTTGAATATCTTAATTGAAGATGATTATGCAGATATATTTGATAAATTAAGAGGTTATTAGATATATCTTGAGCATGTTATTAAATATCAATAAGAAAAGGCTTATTTTAATTATTTTACAAGCAAAGATCAAAATATGAAAAAATGTTCAAAGAAGAAATTTAAATAGGATAAGTTTTTACACATGTAGAAATTATAGGAGGACTGTTTTACTAAATATGAAGAAGAACAAGAAGGATAAGAGTTTTACTTGCAAATAATTATTTATTATTTAAAAAGACTTAAGATAAGATTTCAATATGTAGAGAGATAAAAAATAGAAAATGAGAAATTTTAAATCAAAGAAAATTTCCCAATAAACATGCCTGGATTCATGAAAAATATAAGATAGTTTTTTCCACAAATAGATAAGTAGAATCATCCAGAAATTAAGAAATTAATATATGATTTGGAAATTTTATATTAGACTATTGCTGGGGAAATGAAAATATAATATCATCATCCTAGTTTTGGAGATCTTTTAACTCTAGTGTCTTGTGAATAATTAAAAATAGAGCTTAAAAACCAACCTAAAAAAAATGCAATGATAAATAATTTATTTGAAAAAACATGCTTTGTATAATACTATTTCCTTTTTAATAACCAACAAAGATTTTTAGATACTTTATCTACATCAATTAAATTAGAGAAATAATTATAAAAAAATAAGGTAAGATCATTATTAGGATTATAAGTTATTTATCATACATTTTTACAATTTGAGCAAGATATTTAAAATTTACAAAAAATAATTATTATTGATGCATATTAAGATTAAAACTAATCATTTAAAACTTAAAACGATCAAAATTTTTATGAATTGTAAGAAAATAATGAGCTATTTGAAAAAATAAAAAAATTAGAACTTGACAGTACTATAAAATTGATATTTTTGTTTTCTAATTGCCATAAATATTATGAATTATTTGAGGATAAATAACATATTATTATTTATTTTGGCTGTGAAGAAGTAGAAAAATAATAATATGATTTATACTATTGTTTGTTCTAATATTTTGTCAAAGTTTTTTTAAGTGAGTTGAAAGAAAAAAAAGATCTCAAGCTATTTGGTGAAATATATGAATATTGCATGAGAAGGGTAGAGGAAAAGTTTAAAGAAAAATAAAAAGATACTTACTAACTATTCTAAAAAAATACTAAGTTTAACAATTAATCTGGTTCTTTACAGATTGATTTGAATTTGTAAATTTGTGATAAACACGACTCTGATTATTATTACTTAAACGAGTTAAAAAATGAAGATATAAAGAATTGTCTAAAAATAAATTTTACATAATTTGATAAAATTAGTGAGAAGATTATCTTAAAATATAAATAAGATGATGAAAATAAATTAACTAATAAATAAGTTCAATTATTAGAATAATATATTTAGAATATTTTTGATCTAAAAGATTAACAATTAAAATTGCAAAAAACTGAATCTAATTTATTTACTTTTACTGATTCATCTTTTAATCCTATTAATTATTAGAATTTCGATGGAAATCAATCCACAATGAATAATCTTTAATTTGATGAATAAAATAATTTTAATGTCGACAATAGAAATGACATTTAACATGAAGATAGATCAGCAAAAAAGCAAAGTACTTAAAATTTGGTATTAAGAGGGAAATTTTCATAGTGTTTGAGTAATAATAGTCACTAAAGTAAATAATAGTGTGAGAGTAACAATCATAGTTACTAAAGTAGATAGTAATAATAAAAAAATTTTACTTGTTTATGATAATTAAAAAAGCATAAAACCAAATAAGTAAATTTTTTAAATAAATCAGAGTCTGGAAAATCAAATTCTTTAAAAATTGATGGAATTAATAAAGTTCCTCAAAACTTAAAACATTTGTGAAAAAATTTTCCAGTAAAAGAAGGAATACTTGGAAAAAAAGAAGATAAAAACTGATTGAACATAGAATATTGATGTTAACTTAATGTTAAAAAGGTAGTTTAGAGCAAACAATAGAGCCAAAATTAATTTAAATAAAAAATGAATCAAGTTTTTCTGAAAATCATTTTAATTTTTATTGATTTGTAGAATTTTATAAAATACCATCTTTCTTCTTTCAGAATTTTGAATTTTGGATGAAGAGATAGATTATTATAAGTATTTTACTTATTTTATGAAAAAGGAAAGGTATTTTTGTTACATTTTAAAAGAGATCGAAATAATAAATATCTTTCAAATCTTCTTTGATTTTTTAAAAAAATTAATTATTAAAAGTATATTAAATTTGATTTGTTTTTTTCAAAATCAAAAGAAAGAAATGAGAATCCCAATTTATTTTAGTTTTATCAAAAAATTCCTTTTAAAGGTTTCAATAAAAAATATCTTTGATTTTTCAACCTAACACTCTAATTTTACTAATATTTAATCATAAAAAATCTCAAAATATTTTAAAAATTAATCTCCAAAAAAAATACTTTAGGTGAATATTTATATTGTAAGAGAAATAAAATAAATTCAATTTTTCACTTTTGCTGTGTTAATTAAATAGATTAATAAATAGGTTTGTTTATACTCTGTGTAGAGCTATTTCTAATAAATTCAAAATATTTAAGATAACAATTAAATTAGATATCTTATTAGAATATATCTATTCAAAGCAAAATAAGACCAATTTGTAGTAATGACAATAGTTTATTTCTAAGTAAAGAACTTTTAACCAAAACAATAAAGATTAGTAAATGGCAAATTTGAAGATTATGATCAAAAACAATCAGACTTATACAGCCAATATGAATTAAGCGATAGTTTTAAAGTAAGTAGAAATCAAATTAAGATAACTTTTGAACTAGCCATTAAAATGATCGATAGTTAGAATATAGACTTTTTTGATGAAGAGGTTAAGATAGCAGAAAAAGATTAAACTCCCAGGACATTAAAGAAAGGAGAGCAAATTACTTTAAACAAAAATAAAAATGAAGATTATTTTATACTTTATTTGGAAATTCTGTCACCATAGACATAATTGTAATTTCAATGCAAAAGATAAATCACCAAAACTAACTAATTAAATTCTTATAAATAGGAAATTCTACAAGAAAGTTCAAGACTCAGTGGATGAGAAACTTAAAATTTTTTATCAGAAATTTGGAATGAAAGAGAATATAGATGAGTAAGAACAATCCACATTATTTGTTTCAGCAAAACCTTCCAATGAAGAAACATTATTAAAAACAGATTAGGAATTAAAAAATTTATAATAAAATATGGCTCTAAACAGACTGAATATGTAGATAATAACCTCTTCATAATAAGGCCACATAAAGAATATTCTTAAGAATAATAAAGTAGAGATTATTCATTTTGCAACACATATTTATGAGATAGATAATTAAAACTTTATGCTATTGGAAGATCACAATCACAATAAGAAAACTGTTGAAGTAAATAAGTATTTTAGAAAGATTTTTGTTATATAATATTATTTATTACATACATTATTTAATAATGCATTAAACTTCATTCATAACTTATTTTAACATATAATCAATAATAAGCTTCAAAAAATATGTCAGATGATTTCGAAATCGATTAATTAGCCTAAAATTTGCTTCTTTAACTGTTGTCGTAGTGAGATAGTTTTAGATTATATTGATATGAGCACTAATTTAATTAACTTGATTGTGGTTGATAGAAATTTTGGAATAAATGATGATATTTCGATTAAGTTTGCTAAACATTTTTTTAGAGCTTTAGAAAAAAGAAAGTACGGAAGCAAATATATTTAAAAAATCTTTGAAAGGGTCTAGCTAAATTTGTGTGTCAATTATATTGAAGAAGTACAAGATAAAATAATCTTTGATCAAGATGAATTATAATGTAGCTGCATTAAAGATGCTATTTAGTACATATTAGATAAAAAATTTCCAAAAAAAAACGAAGAAGTCATAATAAAGCTTTAAAAAAAGAATTAATATGAAAAGTTATTAAATTATGCCTCTAAATTTACCTTTTTTCATAGTTATTTTAATCTTAATTGCTAGCTAAGCAAAGATGAGTCAAAAAAAATTAAGAAAAAATATAAAAACAAATGTTATTTCATAAAATCAGTAAAACCATATTTATTGTGTAGCTATGATTTTTTCACAAAGTAGGATAGAACCTCAACAAAATCTCTTTCAAAAAAATCAAGAATAATTGAGATAATAAATAGTAAAAACTTTTCTGCTTATGATAAAAATAATAATGAATAACTTAATTCCAGCTTGTATGATTTTTTTCATTAAATTCTGTAGGTATATTTAAAGAAATATTGTCCCTACTACAGGTACATTTTAAAAACACCTTTAAAATAAGTAAATTAAGAAATAAATTTTACGAAAGGTTATCCATAAATGTAAAATAGATTCTTCTCTCAAAATCTGCTTCAAAATTTAGTTAAGTATGAGAAAAAAGACTTTTTTATAAATAAAAATGAAGAAAGTGCAATACACATTTTGAAATTAAAATATACAGTTAAAATAAAATAATAGTTATTTCTGTACCTGAGATATAATTACGAGAATTTATTTTAAATTCCATCTACGGTATTATATTTTCCAACCCTTACAATTTAGTATCAAGATAAGTAAGAAATCGAAAAATTTTTGAAAGATAGCATAGACAGTCAAATTATTAAATTGCAAATTCTCAATTTGAAAGATGATAAGTAAAAAATTTTCCATATTTTTCAATTTAAAATTTTTCAAGATGTAGATAGTGTAATAGAAAAAAATTTATAGAAATACATTGAAAAGAGTGATTTACCTGAAGAATTTCATATCATAATACTATTTACTTAAGTTGATAAACAAAGCTCCAATCATAAAAATAAAAAAATAAATCTAGAAAAAATCCTAGAAAAATCGCTAAATTTAAATAAGTACTCAAAATCTGATTATACCTAAATAAATAAAAGTTTACTTTCAGAAATTAGCAGTGCTGGTGATTTAAAAACATAAATTTTGAAAAAATCAAATTTAGAGAAACATAAAGAACAAAAAGATGTTTCTCGTATTGACCTAGGAAGTAAATATGTAACTAAGTAGATAATAAGGTTTTTGGTTACTGAAAATCTAATTTAAATAAACAAAGAAAACATTTTTGAAGGTAATTCAGAAGACGTGATTGAAGATAGTTAGGAAAAGAAAAAAAAAGAATTCTAAGAACAAAATTTTGTTTTTGAATTTTTAAAAAATCATTTAGAATCACCTCATTTTAAATTTGAAAAATTACATAAATGGAAGATGTTAGTTTTTAGAGAACTTATTAAAAACAGTTAGTATCTTATAAACAACAAGTAATTCATGGAAGTTGTAATACTATAGTATTTATTGAATTTTATGCTTTTGAAAAGTAAGGAATAGAATACTCTTAAATAATAAAAAATATTATTATTAATTTAGTTATATAAAGATGAAGGAAAGATAGGGGATATCAAATATTTTGAAGAATTAATGACTATTATTAGATTAAATACATTTTTGAAAGCATCTTTGGATAATCCTAATATGTTAAATTATTGCTACATCAAATATGTGTAATACAATTATTTTGAATAAAAAATAGAAAAAGATAATAATAGGACTTTACTCTTCTAATAAATAATAAGAAGCTAAGAAGAGCAAATAGCTTTTAATTATAGCAGAAGTGAAGAAAAATATATGAAAGAAATATCACATACTTTTTTAAAAAAATAATTAGATTAAAATTTAGAGTTAAATTAAAATTTAGAAGATTCTAATGAATTAAGAAGTTAGGCCAGATTTTGTTGTTATTTAGAAAGATTTTTGTTAAGAGTTTAAATTATTTTAGATTCAAAAAATTATTTATAACTTATTGATTCAATTAAGGAGTAATTATAAATTACCTATCATGTAAGTACTATTAGAGAAATGCACAATAAATTCCTCAATTAAAATAATAATAATAATAATAATAATAATAATAATAATAATAATAATAATAATAATAATAATAATAATAATAATAATGATAAAAGTCTTATTGAATTTATCAAAAATTTGTATTTTTAAATAGAAATAAACTATGAAGATTTTACAAAAGCTATGAAAATAAAATAGGAAAGTTTAAGTATAGAAGAAATAATGAAGTTAGCAGCATATCACTTAGAATAATTTAAAGAAAGAAAAGGTCAGGAAGAATATTAAGATTAAGTTGATAAATTAATTAAAAAAATATTTTTGTTTAAATATTATTTTTTATTTAATGGTATTGATAGATTTGTTTAAACTCTTTAAACAGCAAAATTATTTGATAATTTTATTCTTAGTTAGAAGATTCGCTCTTTATACTAGTTCTAAACTATTGGAGATAATTTTCTTGACTTTAGTGGATATGAATAGATTCCAAAAATATTAATTGTTGATGCTCTACATTCTGAAGACAAATTTTTAGTTTAAAAAGGCAGAGATTAATATTTGTAGCTAGAAGAAAGATATGATTCTCAAGAAGAAACAGAAAATAATCAGCTAATGTCTAGATTAAGAGTGAAAGATCCTACAATTAAGCTAATATTTTTATTTTCTAAGTCTAAACAATATTTTAAATACCTGGATTTGCTTAGTTGCAATATCATCTATATAAAAGATCTTGATAATTATTCAGGCAATATAAATGATATTTATAAGCTATTTTTTGATTTCATTGTTACATTTTTTAAGAAATTATTAGATAAAACAACCAACACCTATAATTTCATAGAAATTTTCAATAAATGTCTTTAGTAATTTTAAGGCAACTAATTTTTCTCTCAGAACATTGACTTTAAAAATTAACAAGACGAATAAATAGAAATCAGCTTGTAAGAATGTAGAGAGTAAAAATCTGAATACTCATATTTCAATGAATTAAATATTGGATTGAATGGCAGACAAGTAGAAAAGGAAATAAAAGAAACCTTTTTAAGTCCTGAAGTTTATAAAAAAATTTTAGACTAAAACACTTAAATAGCTCTCGAAAATTATTTAAATGATATTTTTGGATAACCTTAAACTCAACCAAAAGAATTAGTAATAGATTCTGTCTAGTAAAATTTCATTGATCTCTAAGAAGCAAATAATAGTATGAGTATCAATAATGGTCATTAACATTCATCAGATTAATTTGAAAATCCGCAATAAAATATTTGCTTCTATAATAATAAAAAACGAACATCTCATAATTTAGTATAAGTGATGTCAAACATGAAATAAATAAACACAAAAAATAAAGAAAAAAATATTTTTACTAATATTACAAATAACAACAATAATAAAAAAAAGAAATCTTCAAACAAAAAAGTATCTTAAAAAAAATAAAAACCTGAAGAAATAGAAGAAAAATAAGATATCCAAATTCCAAATGAAAATAATCCAAATTATCAAATAGTATCAAATTAAATACTGCAAGATTAACAAACAGAGTCAGGATAATTTTAATTTTAGGTATATGAAGTAGGCATTGTTGATGAATATTGAGGACATTTCATAGATATTTAGGTATTGAGTAAGAAGAATGAATTATATTTATAAAAAGATAAGATGTAGTAACTAAAATTATATAATATATGTGTAAGCTAAAAAAATAATATTAGAGGTAGTATTGCATTAATTAATTAGTAAGGAAGTAGTTTAATTTTTAAAAATTAATTGGATTTTTAGTAAATAATGTTTTTGTGGATTATCAAATGTTTTGATACTTTTTATAATAATATTTTCTAAGCTTATTGAATTAACTCTAACTTTTTTCAAGGCTATTTAGAAGAGTTTCTTCTTCATCTATTGTTTTTATGTTATTATATTGAATATTTTTACTATTTTTTTTAGAAATATTTTTATTTTCTATAATTATATCTCCTAAATTACAATAAAAATTATTTATTTCATGTTTATTTTTACTATTAAAAGCTGATTATTACTTATTTTATAAATTTTTAATTTAGCTATTAGTTAGATTTTCCATATTAGACTATGATTATTTCATTTAAGCCCTATTCTGATTTTCTTCAAAATAAATTAAAGAGTTACTTCTGAGCTAATTAGTTTCTTATTATTGCTAATTTCTTTGCTCCAATATTTTATTTTTATATTGTTAATAATTAAAGTTTTTTTAAAAATTGGCCAACATCGTATTTGCCCCTTTTATTTATTTTTAATTTAAAATAGGAAAAGAGAATTATTCAACTTAGTTATAACTTTTTTTGTTCGTGGGAGCTTAATTAGATTTATTATTTAAAGATTTATCAAGGATATTATCTTAAGAGTTAAGTATTTTTTAGTTTTTTAATTATTAATTTATTATTTTTGGAGACTTTGAGCTTTAGTGAACTAAACTTCTTGATAACATCTAATCATTAAATTCAAATTTTTATGGAAAATCAGTCAAATCTGAATTATTGAAATTAAGTTCGCTTTTCATTATTTTCCTTTATTAACTAAATTAATTATTGCAGTCGCTGGATGTATTATTATCAATCAAATCAGAGGCCAGATCTGTTGAATAAGATATTAAATTGCTTCTACAGTTAAGTAAAAATGAAGGATTTATAATTTCTGACTATCTCAAGTCTGCTTAATCTAAAGAATATCCTCTTTTTACTTTGTTTGTGAATATTTTTGGTTTGTTTTAACTATCATTTTCTTGTGAATCTATGATTGCATTTTCATTTGCTAACTATTTATCTTAACTTGATTTTTTTCTTGGTGAAACCCTTGTTTTCATCTAACTTCTTCTTAAATCTAGCTAATTTTGATCATAAAAATTTTATTCCTATGAATCGTTTTAATAAAATTCATTCCAGTTCATAGGAGATGCCTAAGATTGTTGTCTTAGACGGCTTTTAACCAAAAAAGGTTTTTCTTAAATAAAGGATTAGCTTTCTATTAATTAAAGATTTGTATCTTAATTATCTAATCGATTGTTACTCGATAAATTTTTATTTTAAATTTTTTTAATTTCTTCTTAGTTCTAATTTTCCACTTATTAATAACTTTTTCTATTTTCAAAAGTAGGATTATTACAAGGAATGAGCAATGGAGATTGTTAAGATTTATACAATTAAAAATATCTTTGCTTATTCTTCTTCTTCTAATATTTTTTATATTTCTAGCTGCTTAGATTTACTTCTGTTAAACAAGCATTATTATTTTGCATGCACTTTTCAAAGTTTTATGTTGAAATTTAAAAATCTGTCAACGCTTTTTCTCTAACTCCTTCATTTTAAATAGGATATTCTTTTGTTTAAAACTTAAATGATTTCTCTCCTTAAAAATCGGTTTGAATATCTTTCTTTTAAAATCCAGCTTTACTGGTCTAGGTATCCTAACCAGAATTAAGGATATAAGATAACTCCTATCTAACCTTTCTATGCACATACTATTTCAAAGTATCATCCCCAGTAATTTAGAATTTTTTCTGATAATTAACTTAATTACTGTTTTGAAAGTTCTAAAAGACACCATTCTTTTGTTTTATATTTTCTTCATTGCTAACTTCTTAATTCTAATATCTGCCTACATTCATTATTATATTATTCTGATTATTGTTCATCTACTCTAATTCATAAAGGCCAGCTTATTTAAGAAGTGAAAGCGAACTCTACATTTTTAATCAAAATTACACTTTTCTTATACCTTATTTTTTTGTTTTCAAATATATTATTAATCTGGTTTTTTAATTATCTTCATACACTAATTTGAATAATTGGTTAATAATTTATGTTTTTACTTTCTTTTATTTATAGTGGTAATTAAATTGTTCGAGTATTGTGTGGAGATATAAAGATTGTTTTTTCACCATACCAAGCATTCATTTTAAATGTAACACTAACTTATCATTGTATTCCCAAAATCGAGTAATATTTTAGATTTCTATGAATTTTAAAACTATATTTTTGAATGTATTTTCTTTAAAAATGTACAATAATCTGATTGAGAGAAGAGTAAATTAGTAATCAAAATATTATTAAATTTTTAGAAAACAAATTAATATTCACAAAAACCCAAAGAGAGAGAGTTACTAAACAGAAATTAATTAATAAATAAAGATATTAAAAATCTAGTAAATGAGCAATTTGCATTCTCAGTATCATCAAATCAATCAAGTTTTATTTATTACATTTTATTTTAGAACTATTATTTTTCTCAAAATAAGTCAATTTTTTGATGCATCACTAAAAATTTGAATAGAACTTTAAAAAATATCCATAAATTATTACCATTTTTTATTGATATTAAAAAAATTTATCTAATTGCTCTAATTTACCATGAATTTATCTATTTAAAGGGTATTTTTATTCATCTAAAACATTATTTACGAAAAAAATAAAATTATTTTTGAAAAATTTTAAATAAAAAAACCTAAAAATAAAATGAAAAACTTTGAGTTTTTTTGCTAAATTTTTGGAAATAAAATTAAAATATCTTTTTCTTTTACATTTCGAAATGTTAAAAAGAAGATTCATTCTTAATAAATACTAAGTTCAAATGTAGATTAATTTAGAAATATTATGGGGAAATAAGCAAATTTATAAAATAATTTAAATTAATATTAACCTCAGTAAGAATAGCAGATATGTGATAATGCTTAGATACATAATTAAAAAGCATTAAATAGTATACAGTAAAATTAAAGCTTTAAAACATAATATTTAGAGTAAATTAAACTATTCGATTTTAATAACAAAAATCTTCAAATAATAATATTAATATTAACATTAGTTAGGTATTGATTTATTTCATAAATAAAGTTGTAGATAAAAAGATCATATTTTTCAAGCTTGGCTTCTTTAAATTTTATATAGTTGACATATCCAAATGAGTAGATAGCTAAAAAGTTCAAATAAAATGGCACAATAATAAAATTTTTCTTTAAAATGTCTAAAGAGTATATAAAAATGTATAAAGGATTTAAAAAAAGCTATGAGATAGATGCAATTTGAGAGTTAAAGAATATAAAAACACCAAATTTAACAAATATTAAAAAACTGTAGTAATTTATTAACTGCTCTTACTAGCTGTAATCTATATCGCATCCATTTTTAGGAAGAAATGTACTATTTGACTCAGTTGCAAAAAATTGAAAAGGGTATTAGTGAAATTGTAGAATTTGTTTCAGAATTGTCCAAAAGAAAATACTTCAACAATATTGGGAATAATAAGGTATGCGAAGATCTTTTTAGTAAATTAGAGAGCACATTTGATTAGTTTGTGGGGCCACTACTCCATATATTTAATTCATTTAATGTCAATTGGTTGCTCTTTCAATGTGATCCAATTTAGCTGTTTCTTTTAGATGAATTTAATGAGAGCGCAATAGTTAAAAAATTAGGAATAAATTTTAGTGATAGTCAGAGTAACATATAAACTCGCCAACAGTAGGAGGATAATTCAATGTCAAAAGATATTACTTCTAGTTAAGAATATAGCCATTTAAGCAAGGAAGAAACCTCACCAACTAGCTTATTGCTAAGTAGATAGCCATAGCTTAGTCAGAAATAAAGCAGTATAAGTGATAATTAAAAATCTGGAAAAAGAATAAATTACAATAATAATATAGTTAAATTCAAATAAAAACTAAGTTAAGAAGAGACTTAATGTACAAAACAACAATTAAAGGATTTAATCAGTGAATACAAAAAGCTAGTTTAGGATGAAGAATGTTTGTCAGAGTTAGCAATCCTTATTGATTTTAATTCTGATCATAATCCATAAAATTATCAATAAGTTTTTAATCACTACTATTTGTAGTTGTTTGATTAGACTACATCTGATAAAATATCATATATTTTAGGCAAAATTCATAGTTTTTAAAAATTAAATTTATTTTGTAGATTAATATTTTACAATACTGATATTATGACTCTTGCAGGACACTAAATAATTAAATATGTAAATTAATACTCCTGGATTAATCTCAAAGATCTTTAATTAAAATTAATAAGAAGCGGCTTTAATAATTTGCCTGTGCCTCTTACTTAATCTCCACAATAAAAAACCAAAGAAAAAAATTAAATGTTTCATTTTAACTAAAATTCAGCTTGTTCTCTTTAGAATTTACAAAAATAAAGTGATGAAAAACTTCTAAATTTATAACCAAATTTCTTATCAAGTGGAATTTTTAAAGTGGGTTAGGCTCTTACCCTATGCCCTCACTAATCTAATTTCTTTTCTTTGATTCCAAGAATTGAAAAGAAAACTGAACTCAAAGATCAAAAGTCAGATATATGCTGCCAGTATGTGAAATAGAAATTAGAGACTTAAGCCTAACATGAAAAAATAACAATGGAAACCTCTTTCTTGAAAAGGTCTTTAAGTATAAATATCAAAAATAATCACTTAGAGATTCCTTAGTTTTAAGATGATTTTATTAATCATTAAAAGACTATGAATTTAGAAAGCTAAATCAGCATGCTATCTTAAACATCTGCTTAGACCATAGATCAAGAAAAAGATTAGCTTGAGGATGAAAATAATTAACCAATTCTATTTAATAAAAGGGAGCTCTTCTTTGGTAGAAAAGCCAAAAATTCTATTTTTAGACCAGATTTTTGCTTTGAGGAAAGTGAATTTTAGATATCAAGGTAATAATTTAGAATATCTTATGAGGATTAATCAAATTCATATTATGTATAATGCATGAGTTAATCAACCTTGACTTAGCTCTTTGTTGATGATATAGGTTTTGAGTTATAAGTAGGTTCTGTTTTTATTGTCTAAGATCTTATTGCTTTTGAAGTAGTTGCTTTTAAATCTGCTCAGCAGTAAAATTAAAATGCTCAACTTGGTAATAGCTAAAAGGCAAATCAAAACAAAGCTGGAAACTAACAAGTTTTAAGTCCTAAGAGTCCCTCCCATGATAAAGACAATCAATTAAAAAATTTTAAAGGATTTAAAAATAAAATGAGACTTTCTTATAAAAATTCTTAACTTTTTGAAGATAATGACTTACAGTCACAGTACTTCTAAAGTGACTAAATCAAAAACTAGGAAACAGAAAAAAATTAGACAAGTGATTAATCTAGCTCAGATTAATCTTTGGATAACCAAGCAAAAGATGATCTTTAAAATTCTGTAGAAAATGAAAATTCAAGCTTGAATTCTTCTCTAGCTTCCATATCTTCCTCCTTAAGTTAAATTGCAAGTTAATAGATGCACTTTAATTAAGAAAAAAGGGCTTCTTTCAATTAAAAAAAGCATAGTTTTATTAGCTAAATAAGACGTTAAAATTCTAGGAAGTCTAGTAGTGGGTTTCCAGCTATTAATATAGTATCTGATAATTAAAATGCTGATTCCAACAACAATTCTTAATCTAATACAGTTTAAGAAAATTTGATTAAAGGAGGCAGAAGCTCTATTATTTGTAAAGATTTGCTATACGCAGAAGATGAACAAAATTAAAAAAAATAAGAGTATGTACAGTAAAATTCTATTTCTCAATCTGAATTAGCAAAAGAACAAAAAGGCAACTCTGAAGAATTGACCTAAGATTTTAAAAAATCTACTTAAAGCTAACTTGATAAGCAGTCTAATCAAAGCACAGTTTATTAATCAACTTTAATGAATGGAATGAATATCAGTACTTCAAGAATTATGCTCTAATCAACATTAAATTAAATGAATTAGAGTGCATATAGCTTATTAGGGCCATCATTTTATGAATTAGAGGATGATAATGCTAACTCTACTGAGGTTTTATTGCATTTAAGAGTTTTATGGTCCAATATAGAAACAGAAAAGGAAGACTACATCTTTTAATATAACAATATAAATGAAATGGACTAAATTGTGATTAAGCTAGGCTCTGAAAAAGATAATTAAATCAGAGTTTAAGATGATAATCACTCAATAAAAAATTCATCCCACTGTATTATAACCTATCAAGATTCATGCTGGACTTTGTAGGCCACCCACAACGACCAAAATTTCTACACAGGACTAGCCGTAAAAAAAATTGAAGAGATTGAAAGCGGGTTCATATCAAAATAAATCCTTTTAGAGAAAGGATTTAAAATATTAGTTAAAGGTTACATATTTTAATGTGACATTTGATCAAAAAGCTTAATCAAAAGAATAAAAAAACTTAATCTTTTTATTTTCAATATCAATTTAATTTGAACTAAATCTTGAAGATTTAACATAATAAATATTGTAATTTGTATTATAATTGTCTAAAAAACATAATTATCATTATTATCATCATCATCATCATCGAATCAGTCTTAAAATATAATTTTTTTATATTTGTTTTATTTTCTATTTTGGAAAATGAACAAATTCATCCAAGAATCTCTATCCATCGATTCATAAAAAATTAAAATAAATTGGACTTAACTTCAATTATATTGTGAGGTTATTACCTAATTATTTTTTTTTGGAGCCTAAGTACAAGCCTGATTATAACCTATTTAATCATAATATTAGCATTAAAAATAAAGTTGTATTTTCTTAACATTTGTATTCATATAATTGATTAACGCATAAATTAATAATATCAAAGATTAAAAAAATTGTAATTATCAAAGTTAACTTAAAAGCAGAATAGTAAAAGTATTCGTTAAAATCTAAAAATGGCAAGGAAATAATATATTCACTCATTGATTTTGATAACTCTTTTGGTTTTTGGAACTTTATTATGTGTATAAGCTCATTAAAAATAGAATGATCAAGAAAAAAAATAAACTTAAGAAGAATCTGAAGATGTAGAATAATAGGAAGTTGAATAACCTTTACCTAAGTTAAAAACAATAGATTAATGTAAGGCTGATTGCACATTAGATTGGTAAGACTGTGTTATGAAGTGTGGAAATAATGGCCCATAAAAATGTTATATAACCTGTTAAAGTCAAGTTAAAAAATGCTTAGATGAATGTCCTAATGTTATTTGCAATGATCACTGTTCAATTGAACTTGAAAAATGCCAAAGAGAAAAAAGAAATCCAGGTGTATGTGAATCTGAATATAATAATTGTTAGGAAGAGTGTGATAACGCTTATATTGGTAGAACTGATTTGTGAAGCTCGTTTAAATTAAATATATGAGGATTTATAAAATAAAGCTTAGATTTTCTATTTCAAATATTTCTAATATTTATATCTGTAATTTCAAAAGAATTAATCAAATATCTTAGCTTATTTAAGAAAAGCAAAACAAGAATAAAAGTAATTTATGATAATAACAATGTTTAAATAATTGGCATAAAATGAATTTACAATACATACTTTAGATGACTATATGAATTTTAAATTAAGAAAAAGTATTTTTATTCACAGACACAAACAAAATATTTCAAATTTATTATTTATTTTTAAATGAATATTTACTGTTGATCTAATCTCTACTAATTTGTAGTATGTTTAATTTAATTAAGAAATTAGAATATTTAATAATTATAATGTTTATTAAGATTGCTATAAATTATTGGACTCATTTTCGGATAGCACAAACATTAACAACTTTCTTTTTTTAAGTTTGTTTTAAATAAAAATTAATAAAATTTAAATAATATCCTATTTTTTTAAAATTTTTATTTAATTTTCAGATTTATTTCTAATTAATTATTCAAACAAATAAAGAAAGAGTTTCTAAAAGTAATGAGAAAAAATGTAAATAAGCAAACAAGTAAAGAATGAAACTACTAATAAATAACTAACTAGTTAGAATCAATTATGAGTATTAAAGTATCACAATAAAATTTTCTTTTAAAATTATTATTTTCAAGTATTTAGTAAGACTATCATCATATTTAATTATGCTTAATACTTTCCATCTCAATAGCTACCATACCTTATTATGGAGACTTCATTTTACTTTACTAGTCTATTGAATATTAATTATTTTATTAATCAATATGCACAGTTTTCTTAAACGTGAGATGTCTTTCTCTCATCTTTTCTATTTTCTTTTGTTTTTCTATTTTCTTTTTGATTTCTCTTTATTCCTTTTATTTCTATCTGAACATGTATTTAAGCTTTGATTCTCTCTTTAAATGGATAAATTCATCTCTTTTTGCAAAGTTTTCATCCATCAAATTAGAGTTTTATTCCAAATACGAGAACATACGATTGATTTCCTGAAAGAATTAAAATACATTAATATAAAATTCAGTAAATGAAAATATACCTTTTAGTGATCATAGTCTAAGGGGAGGAATTTTTCTTTAAAAATTACTTACAATCTTAGAAGTAATTTAATATTTGTTTTTTCAGCTAAACTTTTAATTAAATTATACAAATCTACATTATTGTAAAATCCTTGGAACACATTTAAGATGGTTTCTTTTAAATAGTAGTAGAGAGCATTTCCAACATAGAAGGAGTAGCTTATAAATAAAATTAACAAGAATAAAAGCTGTACCCCATAACTCCCAGCTATTTAATAAAATAAATTTTGGTTAATTAAATGAATATCAAAATAAATTTTACTTGAAGCAATATAAAGCAATGATATCAAGATGATAGATTAGCATAAAAGACTTTTTGTTTCTAGGTTGTTAAAAATAATATCTTAGTAAGGCTGCTTAGAATTATGATAAGTTAAAGACAAGACTAAAACACCAAATGCCAACAGTACTTAAGTCTAAGAAGAGAAATCAACATAAATACCAATTACAATTAAAATTAATTTTCTATAGAAATTGATAAATTCATTTGAAATTGATTTTTTTGTATAACCTCTTAAAAGGAAACCATATGCCTCAATATATTCTTTTTCAAATAATCTTTCTTTCTTTTCATGGAAGAAATGGAATAGTTGCATAGGACAAACTATACCCCAAATAATTAAACTAGGCCCAGCAACAAATATGATAAAATACCTAATTAATATTTACACAAATTTAATTTGATAATAGAAAATAATAAAAGATACCAATGTGTAGATTCCCAACAAACAATATCATAATCAGCTTTCAAATAATATATTGGATTATTATCATCAGATAAATTGACACATTTATATGCTTACAGAGTTAGATTTAGAATTTATGGTAATAATGTGAAGAGCATAATAATAATTGATACTGTTAGTTTATTTGTAATTTCTCTTTTATAAAACTAATCTACAAAAGCTTCTCTTCCATACTCAGCGTAGTATGCTAAACACCAGTAAAGAACTGCTAAAAATGCAAATATAATAGGAATCAAACTTACAATAATAGTTTAAGCAAAGTAACTTCTAATGCCATTATTAACAAATAGACCTTTAGAATTAGTAAAAACAATAATTTTTAAACAATCAGTCAATTTAACATAAAATTAAAAGTGGGTGGAATGTTTTTTATCAACTTATTTTCATTTTTTTATTCTTAATTCAAATAAAATCTTTTGAATTAATGAAAACAATCAAAACACAAATTTCTCTATTATTTTTTTTAATTTGGAATCTTACTTCTCTAAATGGTTTTGAAGGAAAAAACTTTTATTATCTGTTTTATTTTTTGTTTTTACAAATCAATTAATATTTATGTAAAATTAATCTAAGTAAAATTAAAAATTAACATGAAGCTTAGAATTTGGTTATTTTTGGTTAAAGAATTAATTAATTACCATAAGTGTAGATGCACTCAAAATTAAAAACTTGCAAAGGAGCTGCTAATATTTAATTTGTTTAACTCAATCCAGAAGAAACTAAATTAGGAAGCTTGATGCCAAATGAGGTAAAAATAAAAACAGATTAAACAAAATTCATAAGCATCTTCATGAGGATAGCATTTTTTTACAATGGCTATTGGTTCTACAGTAATGTACTTCTTACGGCCATAACAATTTATGCAAAGGCTATAACAATCGTAAAGCCTACTCTTACCCAATAAGTTATGTTATTATTGCAAGGAACACAGTATTAATTTTAATACATAGCCCATCCACTTATGCAAGAATCACACAAATTACCCATATGACCTTCTTTACAGTATCCAATAAAATCTTCATTTTTTTATGAAGAGAATGTACGATCCTTATAACCAAGACAAGCTCCTTCTTTTGGACATTAATAAAATGTACTCTTGTATGAGTCCAAACGCCAATACTCTGATTTAGGTGCAATAAAATATCCTCCAATACATATTGATTTTGGATTATCACAATTACTGCAAGTACCTCCAATTTTAATATCTTTAGTATCTAATAAACTGAATTTGTAAGCTGGGCATAAATAGCATGTATAATCTGACATCATAATTTCTCCTCTTACACACTCTCTCAATTAAACCTGAATAGTTGCATCTGAAGTTTGTGTAATTTAAGTTTTTCCTTGCTTTACAGCTAATGATCTCTACAAAAATCTATCTTCATTAGGTGATTAACCATTCAGAGTTTATTGAGGAGTGTAATTAGTTAAAGAATTTTATTCAGATTCATTTTCAAATCCATCATCCTCATCATCATCCTAAACTTAAAATATTGTTTAACCTGAATGTAAGTTTCTTCTTCTCATAGTTTATCTGTCTAATCTATAAGGAATTCCATTAGTCACTGCAGATAACTCAATAATACTTCCTGGAACAGTAGCTAAAATAAGCTTTTACAAGTTGAAAAACCCTTATTCTGCAAAGCACTCATTATTTTATACAAAGATACTATTCCAACCAGTATCATCAGAAGTAAGCTTAGCTACAGGAATGATAGTAATCTTAGAATAATCATCACTCTTGATTCTTAGATTTAAATGGTCAACTAAAGCAAATGCCATAAATTACAGAACAGTTGTATTATAAAAATAGTTTGCATTATCTGAATTTTATCCACTTGCTATATTATCAACTGAGAAACGAGTGACAATTTCAGTACCTTTATCTACTTCCTTATTGTAACAAACAGAATCTGGATATTAATCATTTAAAGTTGTAACCTTAATTATACAAACGGCATAACTGGCTATATCTGGTCCATACAATGCCTTATTATTAGAAAAAGTGAAGATACTACTTGTATTAAATATTCTATCATTCCATTAAAATCCACCTCCTTACACAGTTGCAGTATTATTCACAAAAGTACCATTTTTAAATAATATTGTGCATGTAGGATTTATTCTAGAGCAATCATACACTAGACCTCCACCTCTGCCACTAGTCCTACTCAAATAAGCATTACCTTAAGGCTAATAAGCATAATTAGTATCAAAAATAACATTTTCAATCAGCCCATTAATATTTCCACTTAAATAAGCACCTGCTCCCTTTTAATTAAATTGAATAAATTATAAAATAAAGAATTAAAAATAATTTTAGTTTATTTACTTAATATGCTTAATTTTTGAAGAAAAGAGTATTCTTAATTGTCACTTAAGTTGGATAAGTTTTATATGTATTTTCTATATAAAATCCAGATCCTTTCTATGCTTTTAAAAATTTAAAGTATGTAAAACCATCTATTTTAATTTAATTGCAGAGTTCACATTAAACTCCTCTAGTTTCTGAAATAATTTCATCAAATACAAAAGGTGTTTCATTATTATGGAAAGTTGAGTTATAAATACTTAACAAATTAACATTTAAGCCATATACAGAAGTTCCAGATATATTACCAAAGACTGATTCTAAGATATTGATTTGTTATGTTCCATCTGAATAGATATCACTACCACTAAGTTAACTGGTTGATTTATCAAATTGACATTAATTAACATTTACTTAACTACTTATAAAAGAGTAAACGCTTCCACCTAAATTTAAAGAGGAATTTTCATCAAATTCACAACTTGTTAAAGTTAAAATTGTTTCAAATCCACTATAAATGGCTCCACCTAAAAATCCAGATCCTTTAGAAAATTTAGTTTTGCTAATCTATTTAACAAATTCAAAAAAATATAAATAATTTTATTTAAAAAGCTTTTATTATACTTTTGCAGTTCCTTCTGAAAGGTTGATATAACCTCCATTTATGTAGTAAAGATCTGAAGTATTAATAATGCCTTGAGAAAAAGTGCATTAAATAATTTCCAATTAAGATCTATCACTTTTAATTCCATATGTCTATGATGTAGATTAGTTTTCTAAGAATGTTGATTCTTTAATAGTTGCTGTACTTTCTATCATAGAAATAGCTGCAGAGCCTATTTAATATCAATCAAATAATAAATATTTGAATAAATTTATTTATTAAAATAAATAAATTAATTGACAGTTTATATCTCAGCATATATTAATCTAAGAATCAAATTTATCTTGATATCAGGATTAAATTTGTTGCTTTGATTTAATGAGTGTTATTCAAAGAAAAAATGAATTTGTAAGATTAGATTTAATAGAATATTTGATATTACCTTAGCAAAAGTTTTGTTAAACTTTAATATTTTCTGCTGTAAATGTTGATATGAATAAACTAATACCACTTCCTAAAATTTGAGCTTTATTTTTGATAATGTTAGTATCATAAAGATTTATTGTAGAGGTTTAACCATATATTGCTCCTCCATTTTCTGACTAATTATCATTAAATTCTGATTATTGAGGTGTTTATTTTGGGTCACTTTAATCAGAATACTAGCTTTAATCGAAAGCAGCTACTGCACCACCAGCTAAATCAGCTTTATTACTTTAGAAGATCATATTTTAAGTATTCAAGTTACTATTTTTTTAAATATAAAAGCATCCAGCAGTAGTTGCTTGATTTGTAGTGCAATCACCTCTTTCTACTGTAATAGTACTAAAACTACTTAAAAAGATTGCTCCTCCATGAGTAGCCTAAATTATTTTGAAAATATTTTTAAGTAAAATCAAAAAATAAATTTTTTTATTTTTACTTTATTGTTTTAGAATGAACAATCTGTAACAATTAAATTTGAAGAATTGGCAAGAATTTAAGAAGAGAAATACTATCCCGTAGGCTTAAGACCTAAGTAGGGATTAATTAGAGTCTCATTATAGCTGTTGCTAAGGAATTAAGTAGTTTGAATATTTATATTATCAGAATCCAAAATAGTGATTGCATTAACTTAGTTTGCTCTATTTTTTTCAAATTTTGAATTAGATACACTTATATACTTAGAATCCATGATATTTATAACTCCATTAGACATACCTTAATTATTTGTTGCTGTGATACCAGTTAAAACTGTAGGATTTTAAACTTATGTAACAGTAATAATATCTACTAAACTTTCAGAGCAATAGTTATCATCAAAATTAAGTATATTAGTGGAAAGTAAAGAAACTTTTTTTATATTTTTAATTTGTGGATTTAAAATATAATTAGAATCAAATTTTACCTGATGATTGATGAGTAATAATTTTGCCTTTATTATTACTAAAAGTAGAGCTAACAATATTTATATTGTTGTAACTATTTGTTTTTCCTAGAATTCCTAGTTTGTCTGTTGTACAAATTTACCCTTACACACCATACTTAATATCAGAACTAGCTTTAGGATAATCATTATCATTGTTATTGTATATATTTTTTTAAAAGGTTATTTTGTCTCCACCAATTAAGTGAATCATACCTTTTAATAATTTATATTATCAAATAATTAAAATGAAAAAGAAAACAAAAAAATTACATAGTCCATTCAAATTGATATTGTTAGTAATAGTATTTGAATCAATATTAACAATGTAATCTGCTGATATTTAGTTTTATGGATCTTAGGCATTTGGACCAGAACCTGAAACATCAAAGTCATAATAAAACTTAATCAATTAAATTTTATTTATTTCTGGGTAAGGTAAAATATAAGATTGAATCTTCAAATTTTTAGGAGCATATGAAGCAATATAGCTAGGATCAAAATAATAAATATTATTTTAGAACATATTTTATAGGATATCTACTTCGATGTTAAATGTTCCCATATATTAGGCATATGACAATTGATTAATACTTAGAATTGAAGTAGTGTGTTTATTTTAGGAAAGCTTAGAAGCTATATTTTATCTAAGTATATCAAAAGGAATACCTGTGTGATTATTAAATGTATTACCCTTTATTTCAAATCCATGAAAGCTTACTGATCTAAAAATATTTAGACTACTACCCATATAACTATCTCCAGTATTAATTCCTTTTTTTAAAATAGTTGTTTAGATGTGTAAATAAATAAATAAATGAATATTTTTACCCCAATTAGAGTAGAAATAATTTCCAGTAATCGAAATATTATCACACAAATCTAAAAATACTGAAGAACTTTCTTTAAGAAATTTTGTGCCATCATCAATAATAAACCCTTAATTTAATGTATCATATAGAATAGATCCAGCTAATGTATTCAACAGTAGATTATAGTTTGATTTGCTTATTAAAAAATACAGATCAGAATGTAGAACACCGTTTGATAAAAATTAATTATTGGATATTTAAATGCTCAAAGAACCTAAGACATAAATGCAATTTGACCATTAAGCCATGTTATTTTAAAATGTATTTCCTTTAAATATAATTTGATGAGGAAGTTGGTCTTTCATACTAGGAACTGTGATGTAATTATAATCACTCGCTAATGGTAATTTAACACCTTGCTAGGCAAAATCTCTAAATTTGAAACCACCTACTTAATCAAGTTAGAGATCTTAAACTTTATTTATACCTACTTAAATCTAAGTAGCATCACCAAACAGACAATGTATGTTAACTGTTCCAAAATTGCTTCTGCAACCTAAATTCTAACTAAATTTATTAGTGTCAAAAAGAATAGGGCCACAAAAATTTTCTTAGTAATCGTAGCCATATCTAACAATACGAATGGCTGATCCATAAAAAATTCCAAAATTACTGATAAAATTATTCTAGAAAAGATAAATTTCTTTTTTTGCCCTTAAGATTTATGAAGAAGAGGGTTTATATCCAGTAAAAGTTTTATCTCTAATTGAAATAGCAGGAGCACCCCAACCTAATTAGAATTTTAAGATGACATTATTTATTTTCTTTAAAAATTATAATTTTTACTTGTATTATTTTAAAATGTTGAGGTTTACACATCTAGTTTTCCTAAGAAATCAACTAAAATAATATGAGAATTCATCATTTGTGAATACTCAAATAATGAATAACTGTAACCTGGGAACCATAATTTCTTTTATGAGTCTTATTCAACAAAGTCTTGCTATTTTTAATATTTATTTTATTTAAATATTCTGAAAATATATTATTTCTAGAAAAATCATTATTTTATTCAATATGAGTTCAATTACCATGGTATTTAACTTAGGGCAGAAAAGGTAATTTGTGGACATGGTTGGTAAAGCATTTTAGAAATTACTTCCTGAGATAATTAACTAGCCTTAATATCCGGCTAAAAGTATTGAGTATGGATATAAAGAGCGGCTAGATGATTACACAAGACTCTATTAGTCAACATCATTTCCAATATACCACATTAAATCATTAAAATCTGTGAAAGTACTATCTTATATTGAAATAGAAGAACATGGAGTAGATTAAGTACAATCTTATTATATCGCAGGTCTTGATGGGTTCAAAGATGAGTATTCTAAATTATAGTCGTATACGTTACTTAAAAACCCATCTGATAGATAACTCTTTGAAAAAGTAGTTCCTACGATTTATATTTTAGCTGAGAAGTAAATATTGATAATACTACGAACTGTATTATACCCATAATTTGTCACTTAGCCATTAACTGTAGTATAAATACCAGGTAGGATATGAATATTTCTTATTTCAACGTTCTAATTTTATGTTTAAAAATTAAAAAATGTCTCTTTTTATTTTTAAGGGTGTTAATTATTATCATTATTGAATGTGCAAGTAAAAAATTAAACGTCAAAATTTAATTGAAATTTATTAAATATTTGAATTTACTGTAAATACAGCTTGAGGTTATTGTGGATTATTGTTTGCATCAGCAATATTATATTCAGCATTAAAGAGTCCAAATTATCTGTTTTAGAATTTGTTATTTTCTAAACTGAAATCAGTTGAGCTTTATACTGTTGGTACATACTATGAACCAAATACAGAAGAAGGATAATTTGGTGTATTGACAAATGAAATCAAAGGGGTGCAAGTACTTAATCCAAAAGCAAATAAACCTAGCCCTATTAAACAAATATGAAAGATTTTTAGTTTATTAAATATACATGTTTCAATATTATACTGTCTGATTATTATTTAGTCAGAAATGCTTAGTCATTTTCAGTTATAATACCTCCGTTGTTAATACAACATTCTAAGCCTCTTTGATAGGAACAATCAGAAAGTAAAAACTCTTAAATTGCATCTTTTCCATCAATAATAATATTGTTTAAATTAACTGAACCAAAGGTAGAGATATGGAAAGCAAATTTCTTAAAATAAAGAAGTATTTTATCATTTAATGAATAGCAGTAAGACTAGTCTGAGCATACTAAAGGACTAATATTTAAATTAAATTTAATTATTCCTTTTTTTAATAAGATAAATTTTATTATGTCTTTAAATTATTTACCTAAAACTTAAGTTGGCATTTTTTCTTGCAAAAAAATGGAGTGGGATAGTTTCGTCTACATAAAATGATGTACCTATGCATTTTCTATCAGATTAATACTCATTCATTATGACTTCATGTAAAAAGGGATCGAATTTATTTTGTTAGATAAATTTGAACTATATATTGATATCGAAACTATTTTAAGCAGCTTATTCTTCAATCAAAAGTGCTTCAAATAAACTATCATAAGGTTTATTAATTGAACCATCCATTTACCCTTAGCAAACTTGAAAATTCTAGCATGTACATACCTTAAGTTAAGGATGTTTTATACAATTTGGGTCTGTATTTGGCTGAAGATTTGATCTGCAAGCATTTACTTTATTAGTAATATAAACTGTTTTTTCAATTTTACTCCCATTTAACTATGTTTCTAAAATATAAAAAATCAAATTATTCAATCCATGTTTAAAAATTTCATTTACTGCAACTGTTCTAGATATTCGTGGAAAACTATGTTGGCAATGGAGGGGGATATAATTTATTTTTACAAATCTAGCAAGTATCTATTCCTTGTTAATTGTTTGTGCTATAAAAGCATCCTATGATTTGTTAAATAAATTAACTTATAATAATGTAAAATATTTTGAGCTAAAAAACTTTTTTACCCTAAATCTATGAATTTTATTCAAAAGTTGAACAAATGAAAGTTATAAGTAATAAGAACACTCTGCTTATGAAAGACATTTGATCAAATATTTAAGTAGAAATTTTGGAAGATGTTTAAATACTCTTTTTAATTTCTTTTAAATGATTAGCTTTTTTTGAAAGTTTTTTAATAATTGAACAAATTAACTAAATATCAAATCAATTCTTCAGAATTCAATTATCATTCATGTATTATTAATTGTTATAAATTAAAGTCAGTCAATTAAAATTTCTTCTCTTTATTGCTTCTTATTTACTAAACACCAGTAATTAACTTAAATTATCAAAAAATAATTTACTTATTACCTCTCAAACCAATAAAAACCTATTATTTGTTTACGTTTTCTACCATAGTTTTAAAAAAACCAAAATATCATCTTCATAATTTTTTTGAAGCCATACCATTTTTAAATTAGAATACAAAAATATTTATTTTTCTAAGTAAATCTTTGATTTGCACCATATTACTCAGCAAACTTGAATATGAAAAATACTAAACTGAAACAACCTAAGGAAGCATAACTAATATAATTTCTAAAAATCTTTTAAAACTGGATATTGTTAAAAAATGCTAAAAATCAAACAATTTTTAAAGTTTTTTGTTTATTCCTCTTACTTATCTTTAAATAATAGAGAACTTAAATAATTTTAATTCTATAAAAAAGCTTAATATTAATTATTACCAAAAAATCTAATCTACTCTAACTATCATAATTAATTAACAGATATCTTCACTCACTCTTTTTTAAAGGTAAATAGATTTCCTAAATTACAAAAATTAAAAACTGTCTTCTTTCTTTAATTCTAAAAAATTTTATTCTTTTTTTATGATAAATTATTATTAATTTCTTAAAAAAAAATTTTATTTTAATTTTATATTTATTATTATTCAAATTTCTTTGTATTTAGGAATTCTATCTAAAAAAATATTTATTTATCTTATCCAAATTATTTTTAAATTTTTGAAATATTTTATTTAAAATTGATGCAATAAATTAACATTTTATTTTATTTTTATAAGTTTTCAAAAGCTTTATTTATTTATTTCTTTTTTAAATGAAAATCTTTTAATTATTTTATTATTTTTAATTTTTATTTTTTTATTAAATGTAAGTTAAAAAATGAAATAGATTTAGTAGACAGAAATTTTTAAATTTTAAACGTATCACTTATAAGGTTTGATGCTTTTCAAAAAATAGAAAAATTAGATAAAAATATTACTTTGAAGAAAGTCTTCTAAATTGTTAACGCAATTATCTTGATTTTCTGATTATAATAGCTATTCATTAAAAAAATTAAGTTTTGGATAAATGATTTCACTATTCAAGTTATGAACAAAATTTAATTTTCATTTAATCATTTTTTATTTTTTTCTTTTCTTGATCGGAATAATACAGCATGTAATTAGATCTATGGATAGATAGATTCTTGCATTACTTTTTTCTTAATATTGATATGGAAAGTGATTAAAGTTATTAAAAATACAAGATATATTAATAAGCTTACCTCTTTTCTTATCTTTAAAATTAAATTAAAAAATAGTAAACATTAAGAGTTTTTAAACAATTAGAAATAAATGAAGTAAATATAAAATTAAAATAGGTATTACGAATACTCCGAATCTAACGAATTAGGTAGTGGAGCATTCGCATAGGTATTTAAGGGTACTAATAAACAAACAAATACTGATGTTGCAATTAAAGTTATTAGTAGACAAAAGCTCAAAAAGTATGGTGAAGAAATCATTAATGCAATAGGTGATGAAGTTAATATTTTATAAAAGCTCTCATTTTTATCACAGAAAGACCCCTGTCCTTTCATAGTGAAGATTTTCGATTGTTTCTAAACAACAAATAATATCTATATCATCTTAGAATATTGCAATGGAGGTAATCTTCTTGATATTATCAAGAAGAACCCTCAAGGTATTCCTGAATAATAAGCTGTGAAGATTTTTTATTAAATTGTTTCTGGTATCAATTATATTGCTAAGCATGATATTGTCCATAGAGATATAAAACCTGAAAACATATTTATTCATGATGGAGTTTATAAAATAGGTAATTTATTAAACCTTCTTTTTTATTTCAATTTAAAGAAAAGGTTGGCATTTTTAAATTTAGTTTATATTCTAACAAGATCTTTCTTTGAATGGAATGAGCTTTTTTTGATTAAATTAGCTTCTAGATATTTAAAATAAAAATAAATTATTATTATGAAAACTCTTTTATAAATTCTAAACCCTCTTCTGATGATATTAACTAAATAATTAAAATATATTAACTAAAATAATTAATTTTAATTAAAATTATAATATTAGGTGATTTTGGTTTTGCTAGTTAAAAGAATATGTTTTATACAACTTTGGGAACCTATCCTTATATGGCTCCTGAATTCTTCAAAGATCCTTCTTATGATAAGTTAGTTGATATTTGGGCTATTGGTAAAAATTTAACATTCTACAATTAAATGCACAAACTCTATTCATGAAAAAGCAACTTATCCATTACAGACAATCTTACAAATTTTATTTTTCTAAATTGGATTTTTTAGATTAAAATTTTGTCTATTTTTAGGAAATAAAATTTAAGAAACAAAGTGAATTCAAGCTTTGTCATAAAATTTACAAATTATTTACAGATAATAAAGAAACAAAGAGTTTTGATTACATAAAAATAAATATTTAATAGAATATTTAGGAAGGTTAATATAAATATCATATTCTAATATAATAGGTATCATGTATCATGAAATGCTATTCAATGAACTTTATTTTATGGGAAACAGTTAATATGAAGTATCTTAAAAGATTTGCAATGTCCCTTATAAGATAGTTCGCACTAACATCATTACTCCTAATTCATAGGATGTACTTATAAAATGTATTGAAAAGGATAGATCAACAAGAATTACTGCAGATTAATTGATTAACCATCCTCTCTTTGATCCAGTGAAGAATGATCCTTAAATTCAAAATCTTATCAACTAAGGAGTAATTACATTTTTCATTCAAAATATTTCATTCATTTTTGTTCTTTTTCAATATAATTTATTTATTGATTTTTATTATTGTCTTAGGGATCTTCTATGGCTGATTAGAAATAAGCTAATCCTGGAGTCGCATAAATTTTTTAGACTTTAATTAACACAAGAAACGGTCTGTTATTTTTAATTAGATTATCTGAAAAATTAGAATTCTAGTATTTGGATTAATGCAGATTTGATATTTATTACTTAATCAGAAAATGCTTGAACGGTATCACTGGCCTACATTTAAGTTTACAAAACAGATAAGCACCTAACTTTTTAAAGCTTAAAGACCCTTCAGACTGGGCTTAATTTGTGAATAGCTCTGTTTTTACTGATATCTTCACAATCTTGGATTAAGATAAACTTTTTATAACTAATAAATTCTTTTAATATGGAACATTCTTAGATCTCTTCATCAAGCAAAACTTCCCTCAACAATACTAACAAATGTAAACAATAATAAACTTGGATTTGAACTAAATTATATAACCTCAGCTTTACTAGAGCCAAATAAAGAATTTGTTTGACTACTTTACTAATCTATATCATCAAGCTAAAAAATAAGAAGATTTGTTCCTCACTGCTATGTTGGCTATCGCATTCAAGATTGATAATTGTATCTTAAATCAAACAATTAATTTCGAAAAGTTTGAAGTAGAATCATCTCAATACACTCTTTAAGATTTGATGAATACTATTAACTAAGCTGTTGCTTCTTGAATTCTATTCAAATAATCTACTCTTTCAAATTATTTCTTTGATTAGATAATTTATTTAACTTTATTTTTATATATTTCATTATGCAACATTGATAATATTGATTAATATCTGTAATACCATCCATTAAAATATTCAAATATCTCTTTTATATTTTTCTTAATACAAATCTTTTGCAAAAAAATAACAAAATTAATTGAATCAAAATATCTCAATTTATCGAAAGTTATATGCCAAACATACTGAAAGAAATCATGAAAAAAGTAATAAACTAGTTTGATTTAATAATTTCTTCAATGATGAAAAGTATATTTTAAGGATATCAACACTGTTTTGTCAAGATTCTTCTTCTAAAAGGTGGCCTCTTAGAAATTAAATTAAAAAATATTTCATCTGTTCCTTTAGTAATATTAATAACAAGTAACTAAAATGTTTTATCATTGTTTTAAGAAAAAAAAATTGTAAATTTAATATTTCTATTACTTTTAATACAAGTAATGCCTAGGATGAGTGAGTGAGTATTTAAAATGCCAAAATAGATTTCTACTTTCTAAAAGTTTCTTTCAATGAATAGTTAAATTGAATATTATAAATAAAAAATTAATAACTTATTTATTTGTTTCATATATTGATTTCTAATCAAATTTATACAAAAATTTTAATACAACAAACAATAAACAAGTGATGGCTGATAACAAAAGTATGTTATTAGGACATTAAGATAGTGCATAAATTCCTTAATAGTCTTAATAGTAAGAAAATGTAGTTTATGTTCCAGAATTTTAATTTGGGAGAGTTTTCGAAGGGAAAAAGGAAAGATTAGATTAAGATTTATTTTAGGCTAATGATTTAGTTTGTATTTATTTTGCAGCTAGTCACTGCTATCCAAGTAAGGCATTTACACCAAAGTTAATAGAGTTTTATAATGAAGTGAATATTGAGGATATAAATATCGAAAATAATAAAAAGCCATTAGAAATAATATTGGTTCCTTTTGACAAAAGTGATGATGAGTTCAAAAAATATTTCAGATAAATGCCATGGATTTCTCTACCATATGATCTTGAAAGAATTGAATCTTATAGAAATCACTTTAACGTTAAAGGAATTCCTTAGTTAGTTGTTTTGGATGATCAAGGAAACATATTAGTATAAAATGCTTGCTAAGATGTTTTGAAAAAAGGTGAAGATGCTTATTAAGACTGGCATAAAGCAAAAAACGACAAAAAATAATAGGAATAAGTATAAGCTTTAATAGGAGAATGAATAAATATTTTGCAAATGTTGTAATTAGACAAAACTAATGCAAATAATATTCTATTAATATCTAAAATTAAAGTTTTATTATATTTTCATTTTTTAGTTTTTTTTTTGTAAAATTTGGTAAAAAATTTTTCTTTTGGATTCAGCAGAAGTTATACAAAATTAATCAATTCTATTATTGCTATCTATCTAAAAATGATTTATTTATTAATATTTAGTATTTATTTGTTTTGAATAGTTTAATTTTTGAAAAAAGTTATTTTTGATGCCTAAATTATCATTCAATTTATTATTTACTATTTTGAAATTTCATGCATATCTATCTATCTAGTCTTTAAATTAATTAAAAAAAAACTGATATTTTTATAAAGTTAAGGGATAGTCTTTTTCTAAATAGAAGAAAGCTGTTAAAAATCAGGAATATTTTTCAACAAGTTTAGTAAGTAAACAAGAGTATTTAGCGAATAAATTTTTAAGTTTAGAAATGAAGTAATACGGAAATCCTTAATATTGGGAAGAGAGATATGCTAAGTAAAAAATATAACCTTAATTCATGAATATTTAATAATTAATATCATAAATATTTGTAAAGAGAACCTGAGCCTTTTGATTGGTATTAGCGTTTCAGTGGAATTAGAGATTATGTTATTCCTCATATTAATCCAGAAAGCAAAATTCTTAATGTTGGTTCTGGTAGTTCAAGTAAAAATTTATTTGATTTTTGCTTTGATTTACCATATCTATAAATTTTGGTAAATAATTGATAAATAGGATTGAGTGAAGAAATGTTTGATGAAGGTCATTAAAATATAACTAATATAGATATATCATCAATAGTGACTAAGTCAATGCAAGAAAAATATAAAGACAAAGGACCTAATTTTAAATGTATATTATATTTATGGTTTTTAACTTAAAAAGATGATTAATTTTTTAAAAGATTTATAAATGGATGTTAGAAATATGGAATTTGAAGCAAAATCTTTTGATTGCGTAATGGATAAAGGAACTCTAGATTCAATTTTAGTAAAAAATAATTATGAATCTCATTGGATATTAGAATTTTAAACTTTTAAAAAAGTGTGGTGAAAGTTCAACCTCAAATGCAAATAAAGCTATTTCAGAAATATATAGAGTGCTTACACCAAAAGGAGTATATGTTCTTATATCTCATGGTTCACCAGAATACAGAAGAACCTATCTTCAAAAGGTAAATAATATAATCATTACTCTTCTAACGTAACTTGTTAACATAAATAAATAAACAGCCAGAATTTTAATGGGATATTCAAGAAGTAGTAATTAAAAAACCTTAAATTACTAATGTTGAGGAAAAGGATCCAGAAAAGCACTATATTTACATATGCAAAAAGGTAATTTTTATAGATAAATACTAGACTAATTTTTAATTTGTAACATATTTCTAGAAAGTTGAAGAAATTGGTGAAGACAATGCTGAAAATTTTGATTGAAAATAAATAAATAAAATCTTTATTTTTTAGTTCATAATTAGTTTAATTTTATTTTTTATATAAAAATAATTTATCCTTTTAAACAAACGAACAAATAACTTTAAATTTTTTTCTATTTACATTTTTGTAAATATGTTACCACAATGATTAAAATATATCAAACAAATGGTATGAATTAAAAATAATTTGAATAAACTTAATAGAAATTCTTTTTATCCAAATTGATTTTTCCATCATATAATTACTGCTTTTATAATTTTAATAGAAATTCTTTTTATCCAAATTGATTTTTCCATCATATAATTACTGCTTTTATAATTAAAAATCTTTTTCTAAAAATTTAAGAAGATTAATTAGAATAATAAAAAATCATTTAGTAATCTAAGAAAATAATTCTTGTTAATTGTCTGTTAAAAAATATTTCTAACCTAGACAAAATCATATTATATGAATTATTAATAGCAGCTTTTGAAGATAATGTAGTTTTTCAATAATTAATGAATAAAACAATAAAAATATTAAATAATTTTGTTTGATAAAATAAAAAAATATAAAATTGACCAAAAATAATTGATTATTTCTAAAATGTGTCTTCATAATTTCTAATTTTTTTTTCTAAATAAATATTTAAGAAATAAATTTATCATATTTACCAATTATCTCCACTATTTTTTAAAAAAAAACTATTTATAAAAAAAGAAACGCAAATAATTCTTAATTTAATTTCAAGTATTGAACCAAATTTCCAGTTTGAATTACTATCTAAAATTTGCTTACAATTTAGATCAAACCCTTTCTTCTTATTTTATTATTTTTTCATTGTATGCCAAAAAATACAAATAAAGACAAAAATAATTATGGATCTTCTACCAAAATTAGTATAAATCAAAACAATAAAAGAAGCAAATTACTTTTATGAAGTATATTTTTTAGTTCTGTTTTATTAAAAATAAAGCTAATTTTACTGCTTAAGAATATAAAGTATTAATTTTTCTTTTGATAATTAAATTCTCTGCTTTTTGAAAGATGGGAGATGTAAAAAAATTTCCAGATAATTAAAAAGATATTACAACTTTAAAAATTCATAAAAACTTTACTAATTTTGAAGTTAATTAGATTCTATTCTTTTTCGTTACTTTAAAAATTAAAATAGTTTGTTGCTTAGAATAAATATTTATCTGAAAAGCCAAGTGTATTTGAAAAAATGTTTGAAAATATTGCCTCTAAATTTCTAAATAATAGATTTATCTTAATAAATGTAGCATATTAATTTTATCATTGAAACATAATCTGTTTAAATAGTTTATTTTTTTCTGAACTAACTCTAAACAAATTCAAATAATATTGACTTATACTTCGGTTATTTTTATATTTAAATGCTATTTAAAATTGTTTTACTAATTTTCTATAATGTTGCTTTAAGTAAAAATTTTACATCTTTCTATTTTTCTATTTATTCATAGATATATTTATGGATAAATAAAAAACCAAAATTTCAATAAAGATTGATCTTAATTAATTAATTTTCATATTTTAGTTTTTGATTAATATCCAATTAAATTTTATAATAATTATTTTTAAGATTCATCATATTGAGCTAAAAGCAAAGTAGTGATCAAAAATTAATGATAAATTTTAAACAAAATTACAAAAAAATATTTTGATTATTTAAATTAGATCTTCTTTTACTTTTGCTTTAAATTCTCTCATAAAAAGTACAATAAATAAACTATCAACTATTTTTAATAATTAGGTATTATTATAATACTTTTTTTCATTCAAAATTATAAATATTTTAAAACTAATTTGAAATTTAAAATTTAACTCTTTGATTTCATCTTTATTTTTAAATCAAATAATTTTTTTAAAGAGTTATTTTTTTCAATAAAATATTTGATTTATCTTTTTAATTTTACTTTTATGGTTTTTTAAAAATTCAAAAAGCTTTAATTTTAAATTAGAATTAAGTAAAAATCATAAATTATCTTTGATATCTTTCTTAATTCAATAATTATATTCAATTTTTTCTTTTACAAATTAATCTTTTATGTTATTATTTATCAATTAGGAATTAAAATTTAAATAAATCCATATTGTAGTTTTCATCAAATGATATTTTAAAAAAATGTATTAGCTTTAAGAAATCCAAATAAAAAGAAAGACATCCATTCAATATTTGTGTGCATATGAATGAAGTTATTTATTTATTTATTACCACGAAAATAAATGAAAAAATCTGTCAAAAATAAAAGTAATTTCTAAAAATAATTTTCAAATGCTAATACTGAATAAAAAATAAAGCAAATTCACATTAACGAATAATATTTTTATTAACATTCATTATACTTTACTCTCATATTTCATAAATTTAAAAGAGAGTGGATTTTCCTCTTTATCAATTTTTTCTGTTTCTTCTGAGGACAGTTTTTTTGTCATCTTCAATTGAGATAGCTTGAGAGGAGATTAAGGAAGCCCAGTTGAATTCATTAATACATTCAATACTTTGAGAATAAACAATCTTTTTACCTTTGTAGTTACTTTCATCATGTAAAGTAGCAGAGAATTTGGGGGGAAGGTAGATTGATTTAACTTCAGTTACTTTGTAAGAAGGATTGCTTTCGCATAAAGAGTTAGCAGTACCACTGTAGTTGCAACCTGTGAAGAGGATAGGGCAGGTAGGAACAACATCAGGCTTGAAGTTTTAGAATTATTCAAAGCCACTTTCTCTGTAGGCGTTAGGTCCAGCAATCAATGAGAGTCTCCAGAAAGAACCGGGGAAGTACTTGAAAGAGAAAGATTGGCCAACATTAATCTGATAGAAACTAGAAGGTTGATGGGTAATTTGAGTTATTTTCTTGCTAATAGCACCAGTAGAGGGGAGTAGATAGTAAGCGTATTAAGCCTATTGAGCTGAACCATGAGTAACATAAATGAAAGCCCACTTATCATTATCAGCAGCACTGAATTATTAATCTTCATAATAATTGGCGTTTCCTCTTGCAATAGAATAAGTAGGGTTGTGGAGTGTTTTTTGAATAACCCAGAAAGCTAAAACTCTGTCACCATAAGTTGCGGAATCTCTCCATTAACTATCTTGATTAGAAGTAAAATGGAAACCAGTAGACCAGTTAGCAATAGTGTATTAAGAGTTAATCTTAAACCAACCATAAATTGCAAAATCTTAGAAATTGTTCCATGCTGCATTAGTCCAGGATTTTGCGAATTTTGTACCAGAATTATATTGTCCATCCCATTTTTCAACTATAAGTTCTTAACTGAGGACAGCAGCAGTAATTGCTAATAAAAGAAGCAACTTTCTCATTTGTATCTTATTTAATTTCTCGTTTTTTAATTTAATTTGTTTTTAATAATTGTGAAAGCCTGATTTCAATTCTTTTTATTATGGATCAGCGATGTAATTTTTTTCAAATATCGTTTTTATTCACTACAAAACGGAAAGAAATATTCTTAAAAAGAATTGTTTTTATTATTAATATGAAGAAAAACTACATTAGCAATTTACATCTTCTCTTTTTTGATTTTTCTTTAAACTTAGATAGAAAGAAAAAACAAAGCAATCAGCTTTCTAAAATTAAATAAAATTAAAGAGAGACAAAAAGATGATTTTTTTACATCTTTTGATACTAGGTTATAAAGGTAATTAATTTAGGTAAATTCTTCTAAAATTCAACCTACCTAAATTCAAACTATTTAAATTATTTGATGCAGTGTAAGGCGAAATGTACATTACTGTAAAATACATATTTTTTAAAGAATATGTCTTTATCCAACATGAAGCTTTAAAATATTTTGTATTTTTTTATACAAAGTTAATAAATCCCCTAAAATTTTTAATTATTTTTCCATTATAAATTCTTATGTATTTAATCTTCAAGCTTAAGTACCTTTGAGAAAGATTTTTGATAAAAATAATAAATTCCAGTTTATCTCAAATCATCTAATTAAATTTTTTTATTTCTTTAAATTTAATTAATAAAATTGAAAGATTAATTAAAAAATCATCTTCCTAAAAATTCATAATTTAGATAGGAAATTAATAAACAATCAAAGAAGCAAATTATTTACTGCCTTAAAGGTTTTCTGGCAATATTCTTTATTTAATTTAGTTCAGAAAAACTGATTAAAAAAATACAAAATACAAAAATATAAAATCTTATTTTCAAATGATTTTTTTTTTTGCTTTAGAGTAATAATAATGGTGAAGAGTTATGAAGAAAACTCAGATAACTAAAATTAACCACAATAATTATTGGAATCAAATTGATAACTCATTTTGGTGAAAAGTTAAAATGGAAACCAGAATAACAAAATTTTTTAAAAACAAACTTGAATAACCCATATAAAGTAAAATCTAAAAAAATTATTTATTCCTAAATTAGTTAAGGAGTTTTTGAGCTTTTCATTTGAAGAGTATTTTTGGTATTTTCCTTCAACCATGAGTTCAACAACAAAAAAATTTTAACAAAACCATGTTAAAAAATAAGCTTACACACCTTTTTGTTTAGAACATACTTATATCCCTTTTTATTATCTTCATGAATGGTTTTTAAAAGAAAAAATGATTGACTTCAAAAAAATATTTATTTAATATAATACTGGAAAGAGCAAGGTAATTATCAAGAGTTACTTGTTTGATTGATTTGGTTTTTGATATGAAAAAGTTAATAAGGTATTTTATATTATTTTCTCTAAAACTCTTCTCACACAAAAAAAATCAAACTCAATCTTTTATTATTTTCTATTAATGATTGAAAAGTATTTCCGAAAAATAATAAATAATTCACTCATGTCTTAATAAATTTGGGTTTCTTTGTCCACTAAAATTACAGATAGATAGTTTTTATTTTAAAAAAATACAATCATTTTTTTATTATTTAATCTTATTTATAAATTAGCCAAACCAATTAAGTTATTTTAGTATTTCCAAAGGAAAAGGATTAATCTTGCTATTATGAGCTTATACTAGTAAATAGATAATTTTAATTATTTACCTCTAAATCATATTAAAAGGTTTAAATCCAAAGAACTTTCTATACAAAAGATGAAGTGGATTTAATCATTTCAATATACCATTTTAGGAAATAAAGATATTAAAGTGAATGTTATTTTAATGGAGTTAAATTTTGTTTGTAAGTCAGCTTAAATAATATTATTTAGTGACTTGATTTAAATAAATGTTAAAATATAAGAGATCATAGTAATAAATTCCTTTTTTATCAATTTAAACCCTCATTGAAATTGCCTATTTGATAGTTATTTAGAATAGTTCCTATTTATTCATTGAGATAACTTATTAATTTAGTATCAGATATTTGAATAAAATTAATTTTTGTAAATTTTTGAATCTAAAATTTCATATTAATACCTTAAAGATAAGTCACTATAAAGTGGTCATCAATTTTTGATTAAGATTAATTCCTGACTTGAGCTTAAATTTGATTTTTAATTTTAAAATTCAAAAATTAACAATAAATATAAAAATATTTTGTAGATTTTTCAAATTTTTCATTTTTAGATAAATCCATATTCGAAGACAAAATAAATTTTTAAAATTATATTATTTTAATTCTATTGAAGAACAAACATATTTGAAAATATTTACATAATTTTGAATCAAATTTAATTTCTCTATTAGCAATTTTTAAAATAATTTATTTAAAAATATTTGAAATTTAAAATAATTTATTTAAAAATATTTGAAATTTAAAATAATTCAGTTTGTTTATTCAACAATTTATTCAAAATTTGTATTTTAAAAAATAGATCATCTATTCAGTCAATCGATATTCTTAAAATAAGTTTAATCTGAAAATTTTTGATAGGCTTGGTTTATTATAAAATATTTACCTGAAAAAATGTATAGCGATACAGCTAGAATTTAAGAAATAAGTAATGAATTATCTTTTAACCAAAACAAAGAATTACTTCTCATTTTACTTTTTTTAAAGTTAAAAAAGCGAACATCTACAATAAAACTATCAGCTTAACCTTCAAGTAAATTTATTATTTACATTCATTTATTTATTTTATTTTTTATTAAACATTTAAAATAAGGTCAATTTTTATTTCTCCTTCAGAATCCAGATAAATCAGAAATTTTATTGAGGATAATAATGAAATATATAAATTAGATATGGACTTGATGTAATAATCTTATTTCAACTTATTTTCTAATTTTTTTCAAGATGGTGTTAATTAGGTGATTAAAATTTGTATATCTTATGTCAAGGAATCGAGGAATGTCACAACTTAAAATTCTTAAAACTGAATCTAAAGTAAATTTTGTATAATTAGCAGTTATTAAAAGCAACCTTAAATTTTTAAAGATCATGCTCAATAAGCTAAACAGGTGCAGAATATTTACATAATACTCTCAGTAATTTGGAGAAGCTTGAACAAATTTACTTAAATTTAGAGTATTACTTTTTATGATTTTAGAAGTATCAACATGAAAATTATTTAAGAGATAATAACATAGAAGATAAATAAATAAGACTCATTTTTAATTGCTTTAATATGATGCCAGATCTTTAATCGCTTGAAATATCTTTGAAGTAAATATTAAACATAGGAATTAAATAAATTATATAAAAAAATTTTATAGATAAAACAAAATAGGTTATGAAGGAATTTAAGCAATTGCAGATTAGCTAGAATTGTGTAAAAAATTAATAAAAATTAGCTTAAACTATGGGTAAAAATATTTTGGAAGCATTTAAATATTAAGATTGTGCTAAAAATATATGAAAAGATATAATAATACTGATGAAAGAGCAGCTCAATAGTTGATTGATACATTTTCAAAAATCTAAAGTCTAAGAATGCTTTAGTTAGAAGCCAGGTAAAAATTGACTTTTTTTTAGCTCATTCATTATGAATTTTTTTCTTTAGGAAAACAAAATATTCTCAGGAAATAAATCCTATTTTCCCAAGCAACATTCGAGAATTAAAAAATTTAGAATAGTTAGTTCTTGATTTTGGGTAAAATTTTAAATTCATTAAAAAAATTAAATGTTTTTTAATAAAAGCCTAAGTAATATCGAAAATTAACACATCAAAAAGATTTGTCAAAATATGAATTATTTAACAAACTTAAAATTTATTGATTTGTCTTTTTAGTAAGCAAGATATTTATTTATTTATTTCTTTCTTTCTTTCTAAAAAGATTCTTTAAATATTTTTATAGCTCTAATAATATTAGTGAATAAAGTTTAATAGACATTAAATAGATGCTTTGTTAACTAAAAAAAATGAAAGAAGTTAAGCTTAACTTAAGGTTTTATTTATTAGATTTTCTTTAATTTAACTTAGTAAGATAAAATTAGGTAAACTTAAATTACTATTTAATCTGTGACATAATTGGCTTAAGGGTTTTAACAAATTATTGAATTAAATAAGCTATCTATTGATATAAGGTATTATTTTATTTAGAACATAGTTTTAAAATTATTTTTTTAGTGAAAATTATAATATGGGATAAATTGAAGGAATTAAAGATTTTAGCACTCAGATTTCAAAGTTACAAAATTTGGAAAATCTGAATTTAGATTTATCGTAAAATTACCTTTTTTAAAATTAATCAATAATCTTTAAATATTTATGTAATTTAGATGGAACAATTTAGGAATTTTAGGAGCATAATATGCTTTAGAAAATATAAAATATTGTTAAAAACTTAACCATTTAACAATTAATTTAAGGTAATTAATCGATTACTTCCATCGATAAAAATTTTGCTTATTAATTCATACCACAAATAAAATATATTTTAAAAATAATAAAAATTTATTGACAAATAATTTAATAATTTAAAAAGTAATAATGGTATAGCTTCTATTGGAATGTGGAATTTTAGTAATCAACTATCTTCACTCAGCAAGATAATCAATTTAAAACTTGGTTTATCGTAAAATATACTAATTTTATTCACAAAAGTAGATGCGTTAAAAATATTTAATTATTTATAGAAACAATTTGATTGATTAAAAAGGAGCTAAAGATATAACAAGAGCTTTAGAGAGCTTGAAAAATCTTTAGTTTATTAGCTTAGATTTTAAGTATATTGTTTTTGTTAAAATATTTTGCTAATTTAAATAAGAAAAAATTAGATTAAATCAATGGGTGCTATGGACTTACTCTATGAATTGACAAAACTTTGTTACATAAAATCTATTAATCTTAATTTAGAGTAAAGACAAATTTTCTAAATAACTTGTTTCATTTAATAAAATATTTTTATAGAGATAATTAAATAACAAATGAAGATTAAGTCATAAATAAACCTCTGAAAGACTTCAAAAAACTTCAACGATTATTAGAAATTTTTATCAGCTTTAAGTAAATCCTATTTATTTGGAAAATTTTTAAATGATTTATGTTATTCGATAGAGGAAATTAGATCAAAAGAACCAATTAGGTTAAGCCTAATATGCTACATAGAATAAAAAGGATTGTTAAATTGGGTATAGTTTATTGATTAAAGAAAGGCTTTCAATCTCTGTTCTTAAAAAATATAGTTTATTTCTTATATAATTAGTAACATAGTATTTCATAAAATATTGTTCATATTTTCAAAAAGATTTATTTAAAATTTTATTACTTTTTTAGAAAAAATTTAATTACTCTTATGTATTTCAAGTTTTTTAAAATAATTATTTTTTGTTTTTTAAGAGACTGGCTGATTTAACAAAACAATTAATGTTAAGTCAGTTAAATATCTAAAAATTTTGGAAAGTAAGAAACAAAACTAATTCAAAAAAATCATTGAAGTTTTTTAAATAGATGGATGATACTTTGCTTTTTCATCTTTTCATGAAAATTAATAAAAAATAATTGTAATATTATATTACTTTAATATAATTATGATGAAAAAATTTATTAATTTTTACTAATGATAAATTGTAATAATTTTTAAACAAAAAACATAAATTATTTTAAAACTAAATTTTAATTTCTCTGATTAGGAAGATTTAATCTAATTAAAATAACCTATATTAGTAAATGTCAAAAGGTTTATTTTTTATAAAGTACAAAAAAGCAAAAAATAATTTAGTTGTTAATAAGAAAGAAGTGGTTAATAAATTAAATATAGAAATATTAAAAAAAGATAAGAAAAAATTCAAAAACATAAAAATTATTAACTTATTTTGCAATAAAAAATGAATATTTAAGTGGTATTTATATGCTTATGTAAAAAAATAAAATTTTAGATAGTTAAAGAAATATATATCATAATTGATGATAAATCAGTTAAATATATATTATGTATGTTCTTTCCATTCATTCATTAAATCATTTTTTGATACATTGGTTATGAACTGGCTTTATGATACACAATAGTTATTATCAAAAAAATTAATTCTGTAAATATATAAATTTGCTTTATTGTTAATAGAAAACAACCAAATAAGCAAAAATTAAGCAAGCGAAATACAACAATTAATACATAGATTAATTATTCATTATTTTAGGAAATGGAAAACATAAAAGTAGCTCTTCGTGTCAGGCCTCTAAGTGATACTGAGAGGTTAAGTTAAGAGGAAAACATCTTTGATATAATAAACAATGAGCATATAACTGTAAATAGATCATTTATTAAGGAGCTTTTGAACACAAAAAGGATGAATCTAACAACAAAAATATCATACACTTTTGACTTATGTTTTGATTAAGATTCATCAAATTTAGATGTATTTAATTAATCAGTGCTAAGCGTTTCTGAATCTGTTATTCATGGTAAATTTTATTTAGAATATTGCCATTTAAATTGATTTTCATTTCATGCTAAATTTTGTATTAGAAATAACAATATTCTTTAACAACAATTTTTATTTTTATGAAAGTCAAATTTTATAAAAAAAGGAATAAATTCTACAATTTTTATGTATGGCTAAACGGGTAGTGGTAAAACATACACTACTTTAGGTCCTATAGGTGATTCTATGAATACAAATAATCCTTATTATTACTAGAAATCACTTTAAAACATGAAATAAAGAGAATATGACGGAGATTTAGGTGTTCTCCTACTAGCCATGAATCATATCCTCAACTCAATATAAGCAGTAATTTCATTTAATAATAGAATATCAGTTTAGTTACAATTAAGATAAAGCCCTTAATCTATTTAGAGTTCTTAAAATAGATTAATTTAAAGCTTATTTTTTAGCTTTTCAGCTCTCTAATTAGATTAGATATAAAAAATGATAGATAGGTAGATTAATTTATCAATTTTATAAAAAGAATAAGGAAAAGACCTTTGCAGTCAAGTGCAGTTATTTTGAAATCTATAATGAAAATGTTTATGATTTGTTAAAGAATAAAAACTCTTTAGATGAGGCTTTGCAGTTAAGTGAAAATCATTAAAAAAAGGATTTTGTTATAAAGGGTTTAAGAGAAGTTGAAATATAAAGTATTGAGGATATCTTAGATGTAATATATCAAGGAGAAGAAAACAGGCACTATGCTGAAACAATTCTAAATCACTCTTCCTCTCGTTCTCATACTATTTTCAAATTATATGTCCACTCATATGGCAATGACTAGATAGCAAAATACAGATAAAAAAACTCATCATCTACATTAAACATTAACAATTAATAACTTTTAGAATTTGCAGATAATCATCCTAACACTGTAATAACTGAAAGCTGTCTTAACTTCGTAGATCTAGCTGGTTCGGAAAAAATATCAAACCATCACTCATTAGCAGACGATTTTACAAAAGACATTAAGTAAATATTTATCCAACATTCAAAAGGAAAAACTTAAATTTTTCAAGCTAAACTAAACAGTTTTTATTTGGTATTAAAGCCAGAAATAATTTTATTTTCTTCAAATGGTTTTAAAAATATTAATCTAATTTTGAATATTTAGTGTGAATAATTATTAAAATGAAGAACAAACAACTTCTGCTATGAAGATGGTGAAAGAAAGGATTAAAGAAAGTTAATCTATTAACAAAAGTTTATTTTTTTTAACATAAGTTATATCTCTACAAAGCTAAAACAAATCATCAAATCACATTCCATATAGAAATTCAGCTATCACTAAAATCCTCAAGTATCTTGTTAAAATTATTTTTCTTTTTTATATGTTAAAAAATTTTATTCAATAGATCAAGCCTTGGAGGAAATTCTAGAACTCTCATCATACTTTGTGTTACCCCAACTAGTATTAATAAATATTATAAATACCAATATTTCATTTGATACAATTTAAATAGGTACACATTTCGAATAAAGTTTAAGTACTATGAGATTTGGATAGAATGCCAAGAAGATAAAAAATAGCATTGAAATTAACTACAGGAGAGACTTATACTACAATTATTATGACAGAAATAGTGAATAGTTTCATTCTAATTAAAATTTATAAATAGATTTGGATAAAAAGATAAAGGTAAATAATATGATTATTGCAAATAAACATGTAGTTAAATAAGGAGCATGCTATATTTTGTTATTAATCTGCTTTAATAATATACTTATTATTTGTTTATTTTAAAAGGATAATGCTGAATAAAAGGAAGAAATTGATAACTTGAAGAGAATTATTAATGAAATTATGTAAGAAAAAAATGAGATCTTAGAGAAATTAAAAAAACTAATGAAAAGAACAATTCAAGATTAGAAGAATGAGCTAGAAAATGAGATTTAATAAAAAATGCTTCCTGTTTAATTGCATGAAGAGGCAGGTCTAATTTTCCATACAGCTGAAACTCTTAAAAATAATAAAATTTATGCATCAATCGATAAGGATGTTTGTAACTTGCTATATGACTATGAAGGAAAAATAGCCCTTTAAATCAGTAAAAAGCTAAATTCCTAATTAAAGCAGTATGAATACAAGCAGAAAGTACTTGAATAGAATTTCAATCAGATCTAATAACATTATTTATCAATTTATAATGAACTTATGGACTAGAAGGAAGAGCTAAATAATTCTAAATGGAGGTAAATTTATTCAAGCAATTTGATTTAAATAATTTTTACTTTTATTTAATAGATACACTGTTATGGAAAAGAAATACAAGGAATTAAGAGAAGCTGCTGAAGGAGCTTTGAAGAGATTAGATTTATATGAAAATATGATAGGAATCAATGACATTAGCAATGAAGAAATAAATAATATTGAAAATTAATTGTTTAGTGCTCTGGATAAACTGAAATTAGAAAAAGCAAGAAGAATTTTCAAAGATGAAATCAATAGCCTGAAAATAAAGCTAGGCTTAAAATAGAACAGTAGAGCTTCCAACTAAAAGGTAGGCAAAGGAAAATAATAAAGAGGAAGCAACATTATAGAGTCAATAACTTCAGAGGAATAACTCTAGTAGTTAATGATGCAATAGTAACAATAAATATCATTACAAAATTAACAATAGACAGATAGTAAATCAATTCTTGATAATTATTGCAATAAAAGTATTGAATTGAGAAATGCATTATTTAATGATGATTAAAATGATGAAAAATTAATGTTAGATCATCTCAATTAATAAGAATTTTAGAACAGTTAAAATAGAAATGAGAATTTAAATAAATAAAGAGAACTTTTAAGATAAATATTCTTTAAAAATATTGATAACTGGGATGTTTAATAGCAATAGATCAAGCTTTCATAGATAGAAAATCTTATGTTAGAAAACTCTCCTTCTGTCTCTTCTAATTTATCACAATAGCCTGCCTCGAAGAGTAACAATAATAAATATTTGAATTCTTAAAGCAAATCTCCTTCTCCATTAAATAAGATGTAAAATAGAAATAGCAATAATTCTTTCTCTAAATAACCTTCACTCTCAACAAACAAAAAAGTGAAAAAAACTACTACTAATTCTTAGTAACCTTAGCAGCACTATGATGTATCTCCTTTAGGTAGAAAGCATCTATCATATTCTTCATATGCATGTACACCTGAAGTAAAGAGATAAACAAAAACAAATAGTTCAATGGTAATCAACTCATCAATAAATGGAGCTAATTCAAATAAAAAATAAAACACAATTATTTCTGATAACTACAATACTCCTAATAACAATACAAATCCTCAAATTAATATTGTACCTATAAATTACAGTGCCAATCCTTAAAATGTAGGATAAAATAATTAAAATGTTATCAAATAAATTTCAAAAATATCTTAGGATCAAATATCTTTGATGAATGAAAATACAAACCTTTCAAATTAAATAAATAGATCAGCATCCAACAGCTCAAACCCCAATAGTAGCTCTAATATAAGTAGTTCAAAAAATCATTTAAAACTAAATATCAACAAAAATAATCTACCCACTGTAAATAAATCTTTCCATGTTGAATCCTAAAAGCCATCTTCTTTGAGCAACCTTGGCCCTTCAAATATAAACACAAATAATAGTTTCCACAATGGTTCTAGTAGTCACAATACAAGCTATGTTTAAAATAGCAGCAATAATGTTGAAAAGCAATAGCAATAATAGTAGTAAATATCTACCCATAGAACAAATGATATAAGTAGGGCATCATCTGCTCTAAATTAGTATGCAAACAATGAAAAAAGACCAAATTCAAGAAATAACTCATTTTAAAATAACTAAAATAATGATTAATTAAACTAATAAAACTCTACAAATAACAAAAGTAATAGTTCCTCATTTATTTTGGATCTTGCAACAAATTTGAACAATATCAATCAAAAAATTCTCTTGAATAAATCATAAGAAAATTCGCCAAATAGAGGAAAGAGCAGCACTAAGAATAGTGCTTTCAATAGTTCAAATATTAGTGAAATTAATGAAATAAAAGAAGAAAGAGAACTTGCAGAAAGTAATAGTTAACTATCTACTAAGATTCCTTCTTCTACAAGCAGTACAAACAAAACATAGTTAAGCAACCTAGTTAATCCTCTTAAAGCAAAAATGAAAGAATTTAAAAAGAATCTTAGCAATTAAGGTAGTGCATTCACAAGTTAAGCTGATTACGAAAGCAACCATAGTCATTAATCAATAGAAGATATTACAGCCAAGAATCTGTTAATTAAGCCCTAAAAAATAACAGAATACCCAACTAAAAAATGATCTTTTTTCTAAAAAATTTATTTTTTATTAATTAATTAAATTATTTTTATTATCATTTAATTGTTATCAATAATTAAATATCATCAAATATGTAATTAAAAATTTATAATTGATTTTATGATTTCCAACAATTTTTATAATCTTTAAATCAAACACTAAAGTTGTTTCTATTTTTTTATTTTATATATTGAAATTTTCAATATTTTAAATTTATTTTTATTCTCATTTTCTCTAAAATTAATATTAAAAATATTATTTTTTCATATTCTTTAAATCTAATGCAGCACATGTTATTAATTTGGAATTAATTAAATTTTATTTGATTAATCTGCTTTATTTAAAAAGATTAAAATTTAACAAAAATTAATTACTTTTTTTAATTTGAAATATTTAAGTTAAATTAAAAGTGTTTCAGTAAATTCACAAAATTGTATATAATATAAATAAGATTTATTATTTTTGTAAATATTTTAATTATTGAGTTATTTAGTTTGAGTTGATGCTTTTTATTTTTCAATTGTTTTGTAGAACAAATGCAACACCTGCAATAATTCTATCATTTAGACTTCCTTGAACAGGGATTTTTATTTTTGCAACAAGCTTTTCTCTTTGACTACTTGAGAAAATAGGGAATTCCTATGAATAAAATTAGAATATGTTAGAATATTATTGATTATCAAAATGTTAATAGATATTACTCCTAAAGTATTTGAAGGGTAAGGATCTTATTCTTCTTTAGGAATAAAACCAATATATAGATCAGGTAGTTAAACAAATTCTGGAAGATCTTAAGCACCATCAACAAGATGTCCTTAGTTAATCTAGCAACCTTGAAGCAAAAGATGTTTTATCTAATTTAGTAAAAAATTATTTGATTCAAAAAATAAAAATTTAATTAAATTATCTACTTTAATTGTGATTGCAGTGTTTATCTTTGATTAGTCAAATGATGTAACTATTTTTAAGTCATTAAGAGGTTTACTTATTTTTCTTGCTGTCTTTTGTCTCAAAGCATTTAAGAAAATTTCAGGATGGAAGAGGTCAGATAAATTAAGAGGACTGTCGAGAAGAGTACCATTTCTTAAGGTTTCAACCCATTTCTTGAGTTAATAAACTCTTGAGCAGAATCCCTTTAACCAACTATTAGCATTATCAGGTCCTTCCCAAACTTTACTCCATTTTTCAGGTACATCACCTAACATGAGTTCCATACCTGTTGCTTGTATTTCACTAGTTAAAAGACCATTTCCAAATAATACCTATAAATTTAATTTAATTTGAAAATATTTCTAAATAGTATTAAAAAATAATATACCTTGTTCAAACCTTCAATCGAACTCTCAATTTTTTCAAGCATTTAGTATGCTGATGAAGCTTCTAGGTAAACAAATGATTCTATAGGATCAGTTGATGTAAGATTTTAAGGTTTTATTTGAGGTAAGCCACTACCTTCACGGAATTATTTGTATAGATTTTTCCATAGATTTATAATAGTGCCAAGTGATTTTTACCATTTTTCTTTATCAAATTTAAGATCTTCAGCACTTGCTTGCATAATAATCTTAAGATTAGAAATAACTTGCTAAGTATTGTATCTTTGAACTGCTTTATCAATATTTAGAGGTAAACCGAAAATAGAGGGGGTATCAGTTTCACTCATCTTTTTAACAATTGCCAAATAATCAGGTAAATTAGTTGTTTGAGGTAGAGTATCTCCAGTGGGCATTCTAGAAGATCCTTTCAACATATTATTATTGAAATATAATTCAATGTAAGATCTTAACACTCTCATGTCAAATGCCTCATCTATTCTACCACCATATATTGCATTTTCGAATAAACCATAAAGTGTTTCCCAGCTAATTCCCTTCTATTGAGTATCTTAAACAAGCCCCTCAATAATTTAAGTACCAGCCTATATATTGCATAAAAAGTTAAATATTTAGAATGTTTTTAGATTCTCATTTTTAAATTTCAAAATATTTAAGTTAGAGTATTATAAATAATTAACTAAATCATTCAAAATAAATAAATATTTATTTACTCTTAAATCACCATAAGAGAATTCATAGAACTTAGACCAACCTTAAGGTATGTAAGTTCTTCTTTCTTGTAAAATAGCATGGAACCAAGCTAAAAGGAACAAAAGTTAAGATCTCTAAGCAGAACCTTTAGAAATGTATTATGGACTCCAGCTACTATATATTCTTTCAACATTCTTTTTAAGACCAGGTGGTGATTCATAAGAAACTTTGTAACAGGTTTCTAATAAAATGGCAGGGAATTTAATATGAGCTTCTGTGGTAAGCCATAATCTATTAAATTAATGTATATAAATTATAATAATATTTAAATTGAGTTTATTTACCTGAAATTCTAATGAGGTGTAAGAGTTTTTAATTCTTTTTCTAAAATGGGCAACCAAGCAGTGACCAAATGTAAGTTCTTAAGGCAAAGCCAGTATCCTTTGTTTGCAGCCTTTTTATTTTAAAATTTAATTTTATTAAAAGAATAAAATAAATTAAATTACTTCTCTAAGCTTTTCTAGAGCTACGTCATTCTGGTTACCACCCATAGACATTTCTTGGAAGTTTTCTCTGCCAATCTATTGCTCAGCATATTCTTCTAATTCTGCAGAAGGATCTGAACCAGGTGAGACAACAAATAGAGCAGGAGTTTATGTAGACGTTTCTTGTTAATAGATTTAATTGAATGAGAAAGGATTTCCACTGATTGATGATATTTGTAAAGACTAGCATACAAAATCATTTAAGGCAGATTATAATCTTTCAGGTCTGAATACTTGAACAAATAGTACTTTCTAAAAGTGAGTTAATTTGCTTGCATAAGACTGAGGGAAAGCTCTTTCACATTACAATTCTTTGCTCCATTATTCCCATTCTCTATCATTGAAATTAATATTGTTGCATAGTTTACCAAAAGTATTGACAAACACAGCATATTGATCTTTACAATCTGGGTTAGACCATTTAGGTGCTTGTAGTTGACTTTCGATTGCCAAAGCTAAATCAAAAAAAAAAAATTTTAATTTAAAATTTGATCTTTTAATAAGTTTTACCAGTGTTTCCTAAAAGGAAATCCCATTCATTAGGTTAGAAATACTCAGGATAAATATCATGAACAATATGGAGACCAAACATAAGTCTATCATGCTTAAAGAGAGAGCTTGCAACATTATTGAAAATAATTCTATTTAAATTCAAACCACAGAATTGTAGCTTTGCTTACATGTTAGGGAATTACTCTTTAACATTTAGACATATTTTGAATAATTTTATAAAGTAGTTCAAAGAGAACCTATACATATTATTTATTTTCTTTAAATCACCAATACTTATGAAAAGTTAAGCACCCTTTATGGCAAGGTTTCTATAAACTTCTCTTTATTGATCAAGATTTTCTTACAATTTCGTACTTTCCTTAAGACTTCCTTCAATAGTCTAACTCTTTTACTTTGTTTGATTTAAACTCTCAATAAGAACGGAGTTCTCAAGGATGTTACCTATTAAAAACAAAAAAGGATTTAAATTATTTATTTATTTATTTTCTAAAAAGAGTAATTAAATAAATACCTGTTGATGAAGCTAATTCTTCTAAAAGAGTCTTTTCTAAATCTTCAAGTTAAATTTTGAGTTTTTCTTCATTTTCTAAGAGCTCTTGCTTTCTCTTTTCTAGATCTGGTTATTCATGGTTAATGATTATACTTAACAGCTTACCTTCCAAACCACTCTTTGTGACTGTGTAATTTATTATACTAACTAAAGCACAAGTATTAGCATTAATTTCGATACCACTGTTTCTTGTACATAGATAAAGTTTAAAGTTTTCATTATAATTAACATATTTATCTCCAATCATGACAACCCATCTAGGACCTTAGTGAACTAAATCCTTTCTCAAAATAGGTACTAAAATAGGCTCTATTTTATCCAATTCTTAAATCAGCAAAGTCTTACCAAAAAGAACCTAAAATATTTTTAAATTAAATATGTATTAGATGATACTTTTGATAAATAATTAAAATAAATACTGATAATTCTAGTTGGTTAGAAAATTTAGGATCTTGTTAATTTAAGACTTCTATAGTTCCTAAATTTTTCTTAAGCCATTCTGTAGCTTATGTGTTTGGATCGATCAGCAAAGGAGTCTTACTGGAGTGGAAAATCATTACACTATTTTCTAAACTGAGAGAGTCACCAGGTAAACCTTCACTCTTCCACTTAAGCATTTATCCTTCACTACTTAAGAACTTCAAATAATTAAAAGTTTGGGATTTTGTCATTTATTTCCATTCTTGGATAGCTTTTTCTCTTTAATTCTCATCATTTTCACTTAAATAAATAGTAAAACCAGCAGCAAGTAAACTTTCAATAGGGAAACTCTTGAATTCTTTTTCTATTGATTGAGCTTAGGCTTCCCAACGAACCTTTTCATCTCCTAATTTGTCAAGTAAAGAAGAAGCAACAGCTAATGTTTCCTCTTATTTCTTAAGATCGTTTTTCAAAATTTCAGCTTGAGATGTCTTTGAGGCAAAATCTTGTTTTAATTATTCTACCTTACCTTCCAATTTTTGAAGCTCATTTTCATTTTCTTAAAGTTTTTGTCTACTTGAGTTAAGTTTTTAATCAATTGCTTTTAAGTTATTTTTAAGAGGGATAACCTTTTCATTAACTTCACTATATCTTAACACAGCAATAGTCCAATCAGCCATAGGACCTGCAGCTTTAGAAGCATTGTAAGAAACTTCTTTTCTGAAAGATGATTCATTTTCCATAATCTAGGATTAAACTCCTCTTCTGACTTATGGAGTAATAATATCAGGATCAAAATTAATAATTTATTCTAGAACTTATCTATTGCTCAAGAATTATCTGACAGTCTACCATTTCTCAACATCTGATATATTAAACACTCTTAAGACACCCTTCATAATATTATGAATAACAGGAGGAGGCATCATCAAATTTCTCAAGAAATCTAAATCACTTTTACTGATATTGTCAACTGATTTTTTTGCAGATTGAATTAAAGGCTTTTTTTATTAAAAAGAAAAATTTTTTTCATTCAAAAAACATTTTTTTTTGTGAAATTAAAAATAAAATGATCTGATTCAATAAATTACCTCGACTTCTTAAAGCTATCTTTATACTTCCATTCTTTAATCTTGAATTTTGCCTTCTTCACTTTGTAAATATTCTTAAATTTTTTCACATTCAGCTTTTCTTTCAGCAGCATTTTGCATAGCTTTACTAATTAAGACCAAGGCATTGTCTGCTTCTTTTTATTTGACAGCCAATTCTTACTTTTTAACTTAGGCTTGCTTTTGAAGGACATCGACTAGTTCCTTGGCTTCTTAAAGTTTTCCTAAACCTTTTTTCAAGTGAGAGCTCTGTATTATTATTAAAAATGAAATAAAATTAGTTAAAGAATCTCAAATATAGTTTAAATAAAATACCTAGCTTCCTCTTGAATTAACTTTCTTTTGATAAATTTTGTAATAAGTATGTGCTAAAGCGAATAAATGAGAAGGTGAAGCATGTGAATTGTCTAATCCATATTTATGTATGTTAATGAAGTAATTAGCTATATCCTCTTTTTCTTTAGCAGGGAAATTCTCAAGCATTTCTTTTAATTCTTCTTTCATAATGATTGACATAGACTCTTTGCTCCTAAATTATTTTGATTTTAAAAAATTAATTAATTGATACATTTTAAAAATTCCAAACTAATAAAGGATTCTCAAGACCAAAAAATTAAAGTAAAAATTAAAAAGTAATTTTGGAAATAAATGTAGCTTGAATGCAAGGTGATTCTAAATAAACTTATATCTAATTTTTTACCAGTTGTTTAACCAAATGACTGAACACTTAGTAAAGAATGCTGGGTTTGATGCACAGTTAGCTGCAAAAGTTTCTTCAGAGTGATCCATGCTTAAGACGACTCTCAGATTTTATCTAATTTAATTAACAAGATTATTTTAAATTATTTGGAAATAAAGTATTTTCTTTTCAATATATTAATGGATTTAAATGAATTATTAAATTAATTACCTGACTCTCATGCAGAAAATATCATAAAGAGATCTTCCATAATATTCTCTACGGACTTCATCCGCATTTTAGAAGGAGTGATCAACTTCATCTTGAGTGAAGAGACCAGGTATTTCACCACTTGAAATTAATGAGTTAAGCAATTCCAAAAATTCTGACTTGACCAAGTGATGATCTTCGATATATAAAATTACTTATTTGTTTTGAGCTGCTGCTTTTTCTAAGAAAACCTTGAGTTCTTTTTTAAATTCTCTTGTACCATAATCTCTACTTGTACTGGGACTAACTATTTCCATTCTTAGCATAGTAGCCATAAGACTGATGCAACTCTTTCTACCAATACCACTTCTACCTGCTAGTAGTACACTTCCACTTTAACTCAAGCATCTATCAAGACCTGTAAAAAATAAAAAATAAATAAATTAATTAATTTAGCATAGGAAATGCTTTTATTTAATGTTACTTGATAAAAGAGAAAGGACTTCATCTAATAAATGAAGTTTCATTTCTTTAAATTCTCTCTCATACATAAGCAAACCTTAATTGATAGCTACAATATAGTCTTTTTTCTCTAATCTAGTTAATTACTTTTGTCCACCAACTGAACTAAAGTAAATATTTGGAGCTACTTAGTAGGATAAATGAGAACGAAGCAAAGAACCTACAAAAGCATCAAATTTATTTTGTTATTCAAAATTAACTAATCTATCTCTGAATCTTTTTGAAATTTCATTATACAAAGACTCACCAATTGAATCAGGATTGCTAGGGCCAATTTCATATCTTAGCATACCAAATACAATTTAAGTCAAATTTCTAGGAGTAAAGCTATAATGTCTATGCTCATCAACATTGAATTTGCTGGCAAAGTTAGTGTAGAAATCAATTAAAACCAAACTGAATTTTTTTGCTTTTATTTTTATTAAAATAAATTGAATTAAAATCCGAAAAAAATTTTCTCAAATCCCTTAAATTTTATGCAAGCTCAGCTCACATGTTATTTAATGATAAAACGTTTTTACAAATTTAAAAGTTAACCTCTTTCTTTTTAATCCCTTTTTTTATTTTTTAATCAATAAAATACTGGGACTAATTGAATTCAGGTTCTATATTTTTTTATTCCTTTTAATCTTTTATTCCCTCTTTGAGGCTGAACTTTTGAAAAATTTGAAGGGTTTAAGAATAGAAATAAAGAATTACCAATTTAGGCTGCTTAATTTTTATCTATGCGAACTTTTTCACTTTGGAAAATAGCTCTTGAATATTCAGTGTATGTGTGCATAAGTTCTTCTTTAGAGGGATATTAAATGTAGTGTATACGAGCATTAGCAGTAAATCTAGTAGAGATCTCATGTCTACCAATAGTAGAAGAAGGAGCCATAGAGGCAACAATTTAAATTTTTTCGTCCAAATAAACAAATTCTAAGGAGTCATCATAATAGCCTTTATGGGTGATGATTTATTACAAGAAAGCGATGAGTTATATTGTTTAATATTTATCAGGTTTGGGCAAGTTGATGTCTTTTAAATACAAGACTAATCTACTAGCATCTTTAGGTTTTAAAATTCTTCCTTGAGCAAATGTACCCTTCATGCAAATTTGGTTAAGTTTTTGAATTATCTAGGCAGCTGTTGTTTAAGCATTACAATAAATAGTAGCAACTTATATTTTTTATTATTTTCTCAGCTCATTGAAAGCAGCTCTTATCAGTAAACTTTTACCACTGCCTTCAGGACCACAAACAATAAATGGTTCACAGTTAAAGATCCATGGCTTTAATACTTCAAAGTCTCTTTAAAGACCTAAATAAAAATTTACAATCAAATTAAGCATCTTTTCTAAATAAAATGTTGCATACCAATTGTTTATATGATAGGAGGTTCTTCACTATCAGCAAAATCGTTTAAGCTGATATCTTAAGAAAGGATGGAAAGTGGCTGTTTTTTTAATAATTAAAAGGATAATTTATAAATATTTTGATGGGATAGAAAAAATTACTCTTAGAGATCCATTAACACAAACAAAATCTAAGGGAGAGTTATTAAGATCGCAAGGAGGTTTATCGCCAGACATAGAGAATATTTCGTTAGCAATTTTGACTCTGATTTATAATGAGAAGTTACTGCAAAAACCCCTAAGCATTTAAGTGACGAATTCGCTCTTGCTTTAAATAGAAGTAAGTTGAGAAAGAACATTCATAACGAGACCAATTCTTGTTGTCTAAACAATTTAATCATCTTCAAATTATTGGACGTATTAAAGGATCTTATAGAAATATTCTTCTAAAAGATTTTCCAACTTAGCTTGTAATTCTTCTTTTTGTCTCTTTACCCATTTACTGACCACAGACTTAATGCTAATATCTTCTTGATTGAGGAATATCATACCCATTCTGGATACTGTAGCAGGAGAAGCATATTATAAATCATTTGTTTCGAAAATAAAATTGACGTTATCTTAGAAGCTAATACGTTCACCTTTATTTGAATTAAAAAATTAGATTAAGAATATTTAAAATAAAATTCTATTTACCAGTAGGAAGTGTAAGTAAATGGTTATCATCAAGGACAGAGTTAAGTGATTCAATCCATTCAGGATCAATATCACCATCACAAATGATCCAGCTAATAACATCACTAGACTCTTTGATAACTTCTCTGGCACTACTTGTTAAAACACCTTCAGTGAATTCTCTTGTATCATTATTCATAAGACCTAAAAGTTAGCTTCTTGGCATACTCTTGGGATTCATAACATAAGCCTTGAAATATTTTTATAAAATCAATAAACTTATTTTATTAATAAATCTTTACTTTAACTTAAGTTCCCATTTTTTCATAAGCTTTTTTAAGAGTTTTCCAAATTGTAGTTTTACCACAACCTGATGGACCAACAAGTACAACACCCATTCTTTGTTTACAGGCTTCATAAAATTGTAAGATCTTAGAAATTTAAGTCTCTATAACATCTAATTTCATTTCAGCAAGTACTTCTTCTACAGCTTTGGTAAGTTCAGCATAAACTATATCTTCTGATTTAATACCTGGGAAGACATCCTATACCAAAGCAACAAATTTACGAGTATCAGAAAAAGTTAGCTTGGACATAGTATTAATTCTGATAGCTTTAATTAGCAACTCAGCTTCTCCTTCCTAATGAAAATAATTTTGTTTAAAAAAAGTTATATAAAAATTAATTGTAAATTACTCTAGAAATATTTGGTGTTTTTTATCTCTCTGCTTAAATTAATTAACCAGCAACAGTAAGAATTGTCTTAAGAGCTCTGAGACCCCAATCATAATGTTATTAAGGAGAAAGGAGCTGTCTACTAAGAGTGAAAATGGAGATGACTTTTTATGATAATTCCTTAGCATATTTAAAACCTTCAGAGTAAAGAAGAGTTTCAGCAATCAACTCATTATCTGGTACACTCATAGCTACTGGTCTGAATAGCTGTTTTAAGTTATCTGGCAATTTGCTTCTACCACCATATCCTTTATGAATTAAAATATTCTTTAAAACTGATTTTTGTAAAATTTGCTATAATTTACCTTTTCCTGCAGGGTTAAGTGTGACAAAAATACCTGAATTTTTATTCACTTCAATAGTTTATCCCATCAATGACATAGTTTATTCGCCTTCCTTGATAGCCCATTAAATAACTTGAATTTACTGAGAAATAGCTGATAATTATTCTTCTAACAGACGATTGAACTCATCAAAGCAACCCCAAGCACCACATTTAACTAAACCAATGAAAATTCTACCCATACTTTTGAAATCTAAACCTTCATCGCAATTAAATACCAAAACCTATTTTTCATTCATTTTATTCTAAAATTTATCTTAATTCAGCAATAAAAATGTACCTATCTACCAAATGCTTGACCAAGTGCTTTTACTGATTCTGTTTTACCCGTACCAGCAGGACCATAAGGATTACCACCATAACCCATATCCATACCTTTGTTTAATAAACACATTAAATTTAAGCATATCAAATAGAATTCAAATTTTATAATGAGTAAATTAATTACCTTAAGTGAGAGTAAGATAACATTTATCTGTCAAAGGAGTGTGTACAAGTTTAGGAGCATTTCCTTAATATTCATAAGTATAATCAAATCTTGCTCTGCACATAATGATTTCTCCATTTTTCTTTTGATTCATTTCATATTTTAATTACTTATACCAGAACCAGTCTTAGACATCCTAAACATTATTGTCGATTAAGACATCAATAACTTCAATATGATGAATTAAATCAAGGATCAAAGCCTTTAATTTTAATTAGATTAATAATGGTGCACCGCCAACAAGCTTAGTGAACTATTCTAACATTTTAGATAAATCAGCTTTATAATTTGTTAATTTTCCACCTCTAATAGCACCTAAATTTAATTAAAAATGACAATTAAACTCAAAACTTAAAAACACTTGAACTATTAGAATTACCAACTGCCTTTTCAGTGAACTTAATTTCTTCACTGATGCACAAAATTTAACTTGGATATTTGTCAGCTTCAAGAGAATTCTCAGTAAGACACTCAATTAATAACTTTTGTAGGGTCTTAACCATGTTTCGACTCAAAGAATTTAACCAGTTTTCTACTTATTCTTCAACTTAAACTTTCTCATTAAACTCTAATTTTAATAATAAAAATAAATGAAAATTTTAAAGATAAAATTGATTCTTACAAACTGTTTCTTTTTGAGATGATATCATAGCAAGAATTTAAGAGCAATCTTTGTTAAATTCTACTTTATTTATGCCAGCAAACAATTTCTTAAGATGCATTTAGATGACTTAAGCATTTTGACTTTGGCCAAGAATTTCCAACAAATCATCATCACCCAAAAAATAGAATCTAGGGAATTTGCCTATTTTTCAAACATGAAATTAAAATTTTAAAAATAAAATTTATTTTACTTCTCTTTTCCTCCAAGAAATCATTTAGAGCCTTTTAGCATCTTTCAAGTTAATCTAAAATAGTTTCTAAAGTATCTTTAATACCAGCTATCATGCAAAGGGAAACAACTTTTGGATCTCTTTCAATACCTAGCATAATTGATCTATGAATGTTAACAAAAATTATTTTAATATGTACTAACTGATAATTTGAATTACCTAAAATCATCATCAAGACGCTTAAATCTGCCTTACTCTGCAGGAAGAGCTCCTCTACCAAAAATTGGCTCTAGATATACCCATTTTCTTTAAATTACTTGTAATTTTCCTATTTTAATATTAAATGATATTAATAAGAAACTTATTTAGTAAATATGAATATAAAATTATTTACCTAAGTATTCATCAACACCACCAAGCTTTTGTTCAAAGCCTTCAATTTAATCTTAGAATCTTGCATAAAATTTACTTTCTTTCATTGAAGCTAGTAAACTCTAATTATCTGATACCTTAGTTAATAAGTCTTTCCATTCTTTGATAAGAGGAGTCTATCTACCATTAGAATTATGCTCTGTTAATTCGAAATCATAAGTATCACACCATTACTTTAATTCTTGTATGGCCTCTCTTAAAGCAACTTCACCTTGAGCTCTTGCTGCTAAATCTTTTAAATCATTCATTTTTAAGAGTATTTCCTTATCTGCATCTAATAAATGTCCAAACTTTAATGTCTCTAGGGTAACATCTTTGGGTAACTTAAGGATACCAAACAAGCTTCTCCAGTGCTCTCTTTCAAAAGCCTCACCTAAAATTATTTATTTTTTAAATTTATATTTTGTCATTTTTTAAGTTTTAATTATATTTTTTTATTCTTTAAATATTTATTTTACCAATGCATAGCCTTAGCCCAGTCCAAATTTATTTGAAACGTTCTATTTAGTCTATCATGTATTAAGAAACAGCATCTCTTTTAGTTTATTATTTAAGCTATTCTGTCCACTTCATGGTGAAATCTTAGAAATCATAGAGCTTACCCTTGACAACCAGCCAGTCTTCTTTCTCAAATACTTCCAACTCAGAGCTAAAGTCATCGAATATTTTCCATTAAGATTCCTCGATAAAGGTAAATTTTATTCAATAAATTTAATAGAATATTTAAATAATAAACTTACTTCAGATTGTAACTCTCTTCTAACTAGAGATAAGCTTGCAAATGAAGGTTGATCCATCTCAAAGTGATCACAGTCCTTAAGGATAGCTTCTACTTTCTTCTCAATTTCTCCCCAGTCGTTTCTCCATTCTTTCATCTTTGCAGCCAGTTCTCTAGCTGATTCCTTATCTAGTTCTTCTGTCTGCTTAGGCTTTAAGTTCTACCATTTGGCATAAAATTTATCAATATCTTAATTGGCTGTTTCACTTCTCTTTCCTAGATTTTTTGTAAGTTAAATTATTATATAAAATTTATATGTATTTTTTATGTTTCTTTCTGTTTTTGTAAATCTTTTTTTTTTTTTTAAATAAAAATAATTTACCAATTTCTTGCTTGATTGTTTTAGTTTATTCAGCTAAAATATTATCAAAATCACCAATAGCAAGTTCGAAATTTTCCCATCTCTTTTCAATGTTAGAAGTGTTTTAAACAAAACCAACAAGATTTCTTAAAAGTTTATTTTTTGTTTAAATATTGTTTAACTTTTGTTGCATGGGTTTCTTTTAACCCTTCAATTCAAAGTAAGAACTCTTAGCTGCATTCATTTCTTCCATAGTTTTAGGCTTGTTAGATAACTTTTCTAAACTATTAGTAACAAATTCTTCTAAAATTTCACAATCACTTTTAACACTGTTCTTAAGTGAATTAGTAAGATTGTCAATAAAATTTTGAAGCAAATCATCAGCACTATTTTTAAAAGGAGTTAAATTTACACTAAAACATTCAATTTTATAGCTATCTTGAAGTTTTTCTAATTCTTTTCTCTTTGTTCTAATATTTTTAATATTATATTCCCAATCTTCAATATCTTGAAGCTAATAATATAAAAGATTATATTAATTCAATTAATCAATATATTTTAAATATCTACCTTTTCTTCAACTTTATCACTATCCAAGTATCCAATCACAGTCCAGTTACGGAATTTTTCAAGAAGATTTTAAAGTTTTTCAAAAAGTTTTTCTGCTTTTGCATAAACAACAGAAAGATATTAAGCATTGTTTTTAGGCATAGCACCATAGACCTCTGAACTTCCTCCAACTCCTTAGAAATTTTTAGCAGGCCAATTAATAAAAGCTCTAATTTCTCTGTAATATTTTTCTTTTAATTCTTCAAAAGGAGGTCTAAACTCAATATTTTTACCTTTCAAAACAATATCGGCATTCATTTCTTAAAGATTCTATTTAATTTTAATATTAATCTAATAAAATTGAAATAAATATTATTGTTACCTAATCGAGCATTTAAAGACCTCTCTAGTATTAATGTTCTAAAGCTTTATATAATTAAATATCCCAATTATATTTCCATACATTACAGATACTTGGATCTTTTCCTTAGCAACCACTGTCTATTGTTTTTTTAATTCCCTTAATTGTAAAAAAATAATAAAAAATTGTTTATTAAAAAAACATTAATGATTTTAAGAAAAAATTATTTTTGTAAGTCTCACTAATTGAATTTAAAATGAATAATTTTGAATATTACTTCTAACTTATCTTTCCAAACATGTTTATTTTTAACTAGATCTACATCAAAGAGGAAGATAACTTGTTCTATTAAGCTCATGTGAAGTTTTCTAAGTCTTCTATTCTCATTCATAATATCATTAGCAGCTTCTTAAACTTTTTTAATGTAATCTTCTAACTCTTCAGCATTATTCCAAGTAATATTTCCTTAGTTTTATCCACCACCTTGTTACTTTTTAACTCCAACTTTAGGATTTAAAATGATATTTTCAAATTTCATAGCTTTGTCAGCTAGCATTTTTTATAGACACTAAGGGATGACACTAGACATTGAGTTATAAAAATTAGCAATCTAATTTATAATGATAAATTCAGAATATAATTACTACTTTTAAAAGATAAAATTATTTACTTGTTTCAAATTTAAAGCTTCTTTGTAGAATTTTTTACCATTTTCTACTACTTCAACAATTTGTTTAGGAATGTCTTTTTTAAAGCCCAATTCAAATAGTTATCTAACTTCTCTGATGAGCAATACCAACCTTTCAGAGTAGTTGACTTCCACCAAACCATTTTGTAAATTAATATCCATCATTCTACCTGTAATTTCTAAACTAACTTTACTGTCAGGTTTACTTATCTAATTAATTGCTTCTGATTTCCATGAGTTAAATTAATCATTTTAATATTCGTTAACTTAAGAGGACAATTATTCACAATATTGCTTAAATGATCCATATTCTCTCAAATCTCCCAAAGATGTCTAACTAATGTTCATAATTCTCTTCAGCTAATAAATTAAATTTCAATTAAAAATTATTCTTATTTAATATTAAATTTACTTTTCCACTTAGAGATTTTCCCCATACAATTGAATTTAATATTTTTGAGAAATTATGTCCTGAAGGAATAGCGTCTGATGAGCCTAAAACTGGATCTAAATTTTCTCCACTTTTACTTTCAAATTCATTCTGAATTTATTCAACTATTTAACGAATTGATTAAAGAATATTTGACCTCTCAATTTGAAGATCTTTTTTGATTTTTGGACGATTCAATAATCCATTCCAGCTTTGCATATCTCTAAATATTTACATCATATTTTCTTTAACATTTTAAGCAAGAATATCTCTTTTTAAAATATTTTGCACTTCATCATCGATATCCTAATAAATACAAAATTAAATTATCAAACTTGCTTCCTTTTAAGAAAATAATTATTTATTTTAATTACTTCCATTTATTGATTGAATTTTGTTTTTGCTGTATTCCACTAATCTTTAGTGTTATCTGATGCATTCAAACAATTCATTTATCTAAAAGTGCTATAAGCAGATTCAAAATCTCCTTTGAGTTTTCCATTGCTAATTTATTGCATTTTAACTAATTCTTCATATTGCTCTCTTAATTCTAAGATTTCATTAATTCTTTAAATGGTATTTGTAGAAGGTGAGAGATCTATTTGTCCACTAGTCCATCTTCTTCCTTAAGTCCACAATTAAGTAGTGTATAAGGTAATATTTTCATTAAAATGCTTTAAAAATAATTGTCCTTCATTAAGTTTCAATCTCACTTGACTCTATGAAATATCCCAGATTTCTTAAGTGTTGAATTCCTATTAAAAGCGAGCTATCAAAGTATTCATACAAACTTCAAAAAATTTTCTCATTCTCAGTTCAGGATAACCTTATTAGCTTGGATCTAATCTCCATATCTTAATTAAAATAAATAAAAATTATTTAGATAAATATATAATAATAATAATATATCAAGCAAGTATTATCAGTTCAATATTTAAAATTTTTTAATTTTAATTTTCAACACTCTAATCAATTCTTATCTGAACACAAAACTTAAAAACACTTAATAAATATCTTATAAAGCACAATATTTTTAATAATACCTTATCCATAACTGCTAATGTTTGGTCAATAGCTTCTTTGATACCACTGAACTCAACTTTATTTATATCTCTATTTAATAAATGCAATTTAAAGTTAATTTTGAATTTATCTTAGTATTTTTTGTATGAATTGTTTATTTTTCATTGATCTATTTATGCAATATAAAAATATAAATACCTCCAAATTTTATCTATTTATGAAAGTTATTCACTATATTGTGCTGCTCTTCTTTATATTTAATTTGATGTAGCTGCAGATTGCATTCTAATCCAAAAATCTAATTCATCAACTGGCTTAAAAATGACTTTCACATTATTTTCATCCATATCATCAAAATTTCCATTACCAAAACCTTTAATAATTAAAAATGTTTTTTACTCCTATCTCTATGTACTTAGCGATTCTTAATAAATAGATTAATTATTTTACCTTACATAGAGCCATTTAAATTCATTTTTAGCTCCTCTAATAACTTTGTAATGCTTGGGTCAGACTTTTCTTTGAGAGCAGGAAGATAAAAATTAGATAGTTGAGTATAAAGCTAATCTACTGGATTGCTTGACATTAAAGAGATACTAACTACTCTGTTAACGTTTTATGGAGTAATTGGTTCATTTGTAATTTTGCTTAAGGTTATAATCAAACTTTCAGGCTATTAGCTTTCGCTGTAATTGTAAAGCTTGAAACCTTTTCCATAAACATAGAGAAGAGGCAGAGTATTCTTATCGGTATCATTTAAAAACTTATCTAAAATGGATGAATTGCTCAATTTTTCAGGAAATTCACTCAATTTGAGTAAAGCTGTAATGCAATTAAGCAAATACTCCTTTCTTTAATCCATAACTTGATCTTATAAACCCTATATATGTTTGTATTATGAATTCTGGCTATATTTGGATTTCTTTTATTAATCTTTTTATATAAATACTTATTGAGATTGTATATAATAAGCCTATCTTTTAAAAACCTTAATTGACTCTTAATGTCAAAAACTACTTAATAAGTTTCCTTTTTATATTTTATTAATAATTAATTAACTAATTACTGCTTCTATATTTTGAAATACTAAAAAAAGTTTGAAATCATTATCATAAATTGAAAGGTAATTAATCAAAAAACAAACAATCAAAACAAATTAAACTAAATCTTTTAAATTAAAAAATAAATTTCAAATTTTTATTGATCTTAAAACCAGAATATTTCCCACTACTCTTCATTTCAAACATTTAATTATTTATTTATTCTTTTCGCTTACTAAAAAATAATTATCTGAATATTATCAAATTCATTTTCAATACCATACTAAAATATTTATTTTCTAAAAAGAAATTAAAAATAAAAAATATCTATTTTGATTGTATATCATCTTTTAATTAATTCTGATTTAATTCTTTTTTTTTTCTATATAAATTGTTGTGAGAGAACTTATGACTAAAAGAATATCTATTTTAATTTAACTGTTATTAATAATTTTATTTTATTAAAAAATTTAACATTATCATTTAATTATCCTCAATCTCTTACAAACTTTTTGAAAATTTTCTCTTAAAAAACATTTTAATATTTTAAATTACTCAAAAAATTATTTTTTAATTCAAAAATTAAATTTCAATTACATTTTTTTTATTATTTTAGAAAATTTAATCATTTTTCATTAAAAATATTAATATAATGATTTTATTTTTGAAAATAAAAGAAAATTAAATAAAGTTTTGATCATAAATAAATAGATATTTTTTTGATTGAAAAATTTTAATTACTTATTTATTTTTTTGATTTTAATCCAGACAAAAAGATATGCCTAAGATTAGATTTGATTTTTCTATAAAAATTTTTCTTAACTCCACATAAGTGTGAAACAGGTAAATATCTTTACCATTTCAAATAAATTTATTTTATAAAATAATTAAACTATTAAATTCTTTTTTTTTTTTATTATTTTAAATGAAAAAAAAACAATAAAAAAAATAATTTCCTTGTTTTTGAATGAAGAAGTTATTAAAATTTTAATATCTTTCTTATCTCCAAGTAAACCCCAAAATAAAAATAAAAGTTTCTAAAGATAATTAATAATTTCTTCTTTTTACTTTCTCTAGAACTTCCAAACAAATGGAAAATAAATGGAATGATTTATTTATTTATTATAAATTTAATGTAATAAATTATTAGAAGTGTAAAATTCTAGCACTAAGATAGTCAAGGTTAAATAACTTTTTTTTATATTAATATAAGTAGATTTAGCGATACTTTATTTACTCTTGTTTATTTTATAAATGGTTTTAAAAAGAAAAAAGCAGGTTAGTAAATTCAAAGTGTATCTGTGAAAAGGCAGAAGAGGGAAATTGTTTAATAAAAGAATTATAATTTGACAATTGTTTATTTCAATATTAAATTCTTTTACAACAACCTTGAAGAAAGCTTAAAAAGATTATATAAAAGAAATGAAAATATCCAAAAAACTAAGGTCAAAAATAAATTTTAAATGCTCTTAACAAAGAAAAATGCCACTAGAAAAAGAAAGATTATTTTACAATCCAATTTATTTGTAAAATGTGCATTAAGATTTTATAAAAGAAATGTTTCCCCCTCTAGCTGATTTAGTTAATTAGGGTTTAGAGAAAATTCGGGAAGTTGTAAAATATGTGATTGTGTTGTGGTTATAAAGAGGGAGGGATTTTATTTTTTTAGGCTAAAAAATGAAAATTTAAGGCTTAAGATGAGTTATTGCAAAAAGAAAATCCTCCAATTGTCAATTTATACTGTGACGTATTATTTAGAAGTAGGCTTATGAAAAATTGGAAATTAATTAATTAGTTTGTTTCTTTGTTAAAATGATAAACACATTTGCATTATTATTTCATACTCTTTTTATAAATTTAATTTTTTTTGCTCATGAATTGGAAATAATTAATATTCAATTAAAAGATTAATCAAATTAATTAATAAAAAAGATATTTTTACACTAAATTTAGAAACATCAATCAACTTATTAAAAATGTACGCTAGATAAGATCCAAGTCTTGACACTATTAAGTGCTCTTGGAAAGTAGGTACCACTGAAAAAACCCCTCACAGCGAAGAAAAATTCTGCCCCATGCCCCCTAAAATCATGGATAGCGCTTTAGATGCTATTGGAAGAACTCCCTTAGTCAGATTAAACAACCTCATGAAAGCTGAAGGTTTAAAGTGTGAACTTTTAGCAAAGTGCGAATTCTTGAATGCTGGAGGTTCAGTTAAGGACAGAATCGGACGTAGAATGCTTTTAGATGCTGAAAAAAGTGGAAGAATTAAACCAGGTGATACTCTTATTGAAGCTACCTCTGGTAACACTGGTATCGGTTTATCTCTTGCTGCTGCCATCAAGGGATACAACATGATCATCACTCTTCCTGAAAAAATGTCCACTGAAAAGACTGACGTCTTACAAGCTTTGGGTGCTAAGATTGTTAGAACTCCCACTGAAGTTGATTTCGATCATCCTGGTAAGATTTTCAGCAATTTTAATATAAAAACAAATAATTTCAATTGAAAGAATTGAGCCTAATAGAAAAATGAGAGTTTAGTGCTACAAAGAACATATAAAAATGAACAATTTTTTCATTTTATTAACTTTATTTTATTATAATAATAGAAAGTCACATCAGTCAAGCTATTAAGTTACAAAAGGAAATTCCTAACAGTCACATTCTTGATCAATATATTAATCCCTCTAATCCTTTGGCTCACTACGACGGTACTGGAGCTGAAATCCTCTACTAATGTGATAACAAGGTAGATTACGTTTTCGTTGGTACTGGTACTGGTGGTACTATTACTGGTATTGCTAGAAAGATCAAGGAACATCTTCCTTCCTGCAAGATCGTTGGTGTTGACCCCTATGGTTCTATCCTTGCTATGCCCCAAACCATGAATGAAAGAATGGAATCTTACTAAGTTGAAGGTGTTGGTTATGACTTCGTTCCTAAAAGTATTGATAGGTAAAAAATTGATAAATAAAATAATCTTTTATTCATAATTATAATAAGCAAAAATGATTTTTAGGTTCAATAAATTTAAAAGCAAAATTATAGGCAAATTAGATATTTTCAATATCAAAAAATAATAACTAACAAATAAACAAGATAGTAGTTAATTTGAGCAAAATATGTGAATTAATTAATTCAATAATTCATTAAAAAATAATTTAATTTTTTGTTTCATCCTAAACAAAATTTAATATTTTTCTTTTTAATTGAGTAATAAATTTTTTAAATAATAGATCTGTTATTGACATCTGGGTTAAAAATACTGATGTTCCTACTTTCTAAATGGCCAGAAGACTCATCAGAGAAGAAGGTTTATTCTGTGGTGGTTCTAGTGGTTAAGTTGTTGATGCTGCCATCAGATATGCTAAGGAAAATAACTTAGGCGAAGGTGTCAGAATCGTCTGTGTCTTGGCTGATCACTTGAGAAACTACATCACTAAGTTCGTCAGCAAGGAATGGATGGTTGCTAAGGGATTCTATGAATTCGATTAACTTAAGGACGAAGAATACAACAAGAGCAAACTCAAGGGTGTTCACGTTGACCAATTAAAATTAAATAAAATGAAGCTCTACACTGAAGCTTTGACTGTTGGTGAAGCTTTGGAAGAATTCAAGAGAGGTATTCCTGGTCTCCCTCTCCTTGTTAAGGGTCAACTCTACTCTACCGTCTATCCTGAAAAGCTCATGAGAGCCATCTAAGTTAAGGAACTCTCTTATGCTGATCCTGCTTACAAGGTAAAATATAATAAAAAATATAATTTCTTAATGTTATTTAATTAATTTTGAAATAAACTAACTAAATTATTCTTTAAATTAAAATAGGCCTGGTCCAGAGAACAAGTTGTTGTTCCTTATGACAAGGTTGATGGTGCTATAGTTGCTAAATTCTTAGAAAGAAATAAAGTCGTATTCTTAACCAAGAACGACGAAAATGGTAATGTTACTGAAGTTTACTATGCCACTAACCAAGATCTCTTACCCTTCTATTGAAAAATTAATATATTCAAAAACAAATTTTATTAAAATAATAAATAAGCAAATGTTCTTTAATTATATTATTTCTGTTCTCTTTTGTGTAGTCATTTAATTTGATTAAAGGCATTAATTTCATATTCTAATCTTTTCTATCAAGTCAATATTCATATCATACTCTTTCTATCATTTTTATTTCAAATAAATTTATCATAATACAAATAAAATCCAGTTCCCTCCCTTTCATCATTTATTTTTTTATGTTTCCAGTCCATTTATTAAGAATTAAAATAAATTATTTTTAAAAATTTTTTGCAATTAAAGATGAATGATCAAATGAAATTAAATCTTCAAATTCAGCTTCTTTATTTTTTCCAATTTTTTAAAGCCAATAGTGCTAGTACGAATTAAAGAAAAACAAGTTTAATTATTCATAAAGATAATTCTTGCACCATTTTGTTTTTCCTATTATTTTTAAAAGTAAATCTTTCGGTATATTTTTCTCATACATAAAATATTATATTTTGAGTTATTTTGCAAATAGAAAACTTATTTTGAAATTAAAATGTTAATCATAGAAATAATTTTTTGTTTTTTTAATTATTTATTATGGTATATTGAGCTATTCTTTTTAAACAAAAAATATCCTTTTACATCTATAAAAAATAATTTAACTTCTTATTATTTTAAGGTTTTTTCTTAAATTTCATCAACAGTAGACTCAATTTGTATTAAAAATATTTATATGAGTATAATTAAAAGATTGTTGATCTATCATTTTTGTGTAATTAAATATAATAATTTATCCTCAACAACAAGACATTATTTTAAGCTTAATAGATTTTTATATTAATTTCTATCATTTCCCTTTTTAAAATTATTGATTGATTAATTAATTTGAAGAAATACACTAAATTTTTTTCATATTTAGACTTGTAAATTTGATTAAAATCAATAAATTTTTTTGTTTAAATCTGAAGAGAATTAAATAAAAATGTGAATCCTGTATCTTTTACATTATAATAAAATAAATAAAATATAATTAATTATCACCAAAGAAAGAATTTAAAAAAATTATCATTTTTAATTATGTTCAAGTCAACCCACCTCCTTTTTTTTATTCTATTTATTATAAATACTTAAATATTTATAATCTTTGCATATACAGAGGGTAAGACCCACCCGATTTATGAACCTATCAAGAAAAGAATTTAGTAGATTATTAGAAATGAGAAATAACTAATGGAGAAAGCAGAAAAGATATTTTAAAATTATGAATAATAAACTCCTAAAGTAAAATAGATATCTGATCTAGGTGTATGTTAACAATATGCAGGATAAAAGTCTTATTGTGATCTTGAAATTTTGAATTTAATTGAAAAATTTGTAATGATTAAAATTTCATCGATTCAGTCATAGATAGATATTTTTGATAAACTAACAGTGTCATATGTAAATTTGATGAACAAAGAGTGCTCTAAGACTAATATTGTTTCTATTTAACCAGATAAAATTCTGCAAAATAAAAATACAATAAACTTTTAAAGTTTTAGAGAGAAAAAAAAGTAATGTCAAATTCGCTTTGCTAAAGCTTTAGCTGCATTAAATAGAGAATTTATGTGCTCAATGTGCTCTGACTATGATAAAAATTATTTTTAAAATAATTAATTCTTATTTTAATAAGAATCAATAAATGCATTTGAAAAAGAAGCTACTAACTGTATTTAATACATGTCTTAAATCTTAGGAGAGGAAATTTCCAATTTTACTAAGTGTGAATAATCTTTACAAAATAATTAAGATCTTGAAAATAAACCTCAAAAAAATAAAATTTCAAAGGACAGGTTAGATAATAAATATAATATGATAATTGGATTAGATGGTATTAATGCTTACTCATCTCCTTCAATTGATAAGAATATCTAAGAGAAAGTTATTTAAGTTATGAATAAACGAAGGTAGATAACTTCATCTAAAATTATTTAAATATTTAAGAGTATCTTAATAGTAATTCTATTTTTGTTGTGATAATATTTTACAATGCTAATTTTTGTAACTAAACAGATACATTTTCAATTTAAAATACCACATCTTTTAAAAATAAAAAAATCCGTCTCTTTATTTTTATATTTTTTATTTGATAAAATATTTATAAAACTGAAAAATATTAATTTAGAAATCATTTAAATAAACTAGTTTTTTACTTGATATTAAAGAATGTTTCATTTGTATTATATTTTAAACTAGGTTGAATATCATGATTTTTTAGAATTTATCATAAAATATTCTCTCTTTAGTTTTTATTTCATGCTACTGTAAATAAGATGGTAGGACGATAGTGAAACTAATTATTTAAAATATTAATAAACAAGTAAAATAAATCTTGGAAAACTAGTGAATTTCATATTTTTTAAATCTTCATAATTTTTTTGATTATTGAAAAAATAGTTTGATTTTTTTGATTCATAAATTTGTAATCAATAGTTTTAAAATGATAAAATCTGATTTACTTACAAATTATTTAAAGTAAAAAAAAATATTAACTTTTCTAAACAATAATTCATTCTTTTTATGTAAAATAACAATTTAGCAAATAATTATTGCAAATATTTTTCAAATAATCAAATTTTCTTTTCAAATATTTTATTAAATTTTAAAACCCATTTTTAAACATGTTAATAAATACAAGCTCTCTTTCTCTTGTGTTTATCTGTTTTTTAAAGCCAAATTAGCTTACCCTACAAATTGATTAAAAGTAAATAAAAAAACTCAACTTAAATTTATTTATCTCTATAAATATTAGCTTTAAGCATTTTCTCTTCTACTTCTTTGCTAATTTTTATATTTTTAATGACTTTAATGAATATAAATAATAAAATATAATTGCTGAAATAAAATAATTTTTTTTTTAAATATTTGATAATTTTAAAATAGAATGGAAGAAGACGTTTTTATTGATTGTAATACATTGAAGAAAGATATTTTTATACAAAAGTGAAAAGATAAGTTAGTGAAAATTAAAAGAAAGATTAATAATTAGTTTTTTTTATTTGACATAAATTCTGTTAAAATAAAATATTTTATTATGATTATGTTTGATGATTATATTATTATATCTGTTTTTCATTTATTTACATTATAATGAAAACTTTAGCTATTTAACAAATGTTCTTAATTAATTTAAATTTTCATTAATTATGAATGGAATGATTGATTTACTGTTTTAGCATCAAATATCATTCTTTTTGTTCCAAGCAGTTATTTTTTTTAGTTATTTATTGAAGAGTTCAAAAGATTTTGATATTGTTATTCTTTGTAGATGTTTTCTTTATTATTATAGCTTTTGTTCTAAACAAACCCTTTTTATGTTTAGTATAGTTTATTTGTGTTGTTGCTAACATTTTCTACCCAAGATTTGTCTTTGAAGGAATTAGGATTAAAAGTACTATCCATAATGATATTTTTTTCATTATTTTTTTCTATTTTATTTTGATCTTGATGTGAAAATTGACTGTTTTCTTTATCACAGTTTCTTTAATTTTATTTATATCCAATTTTGCTGAAGCTGAATTCTAGTTCATCTATTTTGCTCTAATTTTTTTTATAGCTACTATGAAGATTTTCTTGGCTCTTAGAATTTGAGTGCAAGAGATTTCTATTTATGTGAGAAAGAGTTGAGTTAGCTTAGGCTTATTAAGCAAGACTAGTGTCGTGCTTTTATAGGCTGTAACTTCTTCTTTTGATAATACATTTAGCTAAATGAATAGGATTTTTGTTTGTATCTAGGTTATTATAAATATTAGTTTGGCGGTATATTTTGTTATAAAGAGGGTCTTGGTTGATTTAATACAAAGTATTTTCAAGTCTTTTAATATTCTAATTTGTTTTATTACTTTAATATTACTGTGTTAAATTTTCCTCACTTATATGAGGAGCTAAGATTATTTCTTTATTTGATTGAATAGAATAAGATCCCTATTCCTCTTATTTAGAGTTGTCTTCAAACATTTAATCAAGCTCTCTTAATGTAACTTAGGCGTTACTTTCAAGTTTTTCCTTTAACTAATTCATAATATTATATTATTCGTTTGATTAGATTTACTAGTTATTGTGAGAATTGGGTCTAGTTTTTTTGTTAGGTATTAACATCTATCTGAACACTGCTGGAATTTTATCGTTCTAAGTAATAAACTTTTGAAGTGAATTCTTTTGTTTAAGCTTAACTTTATTTGATTAATCATTGCTTTATTCATTTTTATTTTCAATAAAAGAATTATTTTATACAGATTGCTACTTGAATGTTTGTAGATTGTTGAAATTTTAATCAGAGAATTGAGGTTCACATTAATCCTCTTCCATTAATTACTTTGAGAAGTTTTGAATGCTTTTTTAATCAATCAAATCAGAAAAGCAAGCTGTCTTTTATATGACATCGATTGAGGCTGAAAGGCATCTATTATCTTTTTATATAGTACTGTTTTGTTGAGAATTTTATTTATTTATTTTTATTTGCTACATAGGTTTAGGTGGCCTTTACTTATTGGTGATTTACTGAGTCATTTAACCTTTTTTTGGGATATTGCTTACAGATTCGCTTTGAATCGATCTATTTGTGTCAATTGGAGGTATATTGTCATTTTATATTGATAAGTCATTTGGATTTAAATACAATTCAAAATTATTAACGGCATTCGAATTTTTAATTAAATCTTTCAAATTTGAAGTCTAGTTATTAACTTTATTTATGCAAAGGTTATTTGATTTTTGATTTATGCCTTCAAATATATTAAATTTAGGTGTTTAAATTTTAAAATTCTATGCATCTCTTTATTGCTACTCTTTAAAAATCATTTATGTTTGGTCTAATTTTTTTGTATTGTTGTTTACTCCATAAGTGCTGTGAGAATTTAACTTTTTAGGTATTGCCTATGATTTATTTAACCCACTATTCTAAGAATAAGTTTTAGCAGTTACTCCCAAAATGCTTAAATGCTAATTGGTGATGTGGCTAGTATTTCTTTGCTAATTAATTAAGAAGATGTCCTTTTAATTGAGATCAAAAGTATCTGATTTTCTAATTACTTAATTAGAAGGTTCCATGCTACTGTTTAATCTATCCACGCTGTACCTTACAATAGTATTCCCACTTTAATTACTATTTCTACCTTTAAATTTTAAAGTATTCATGTTATTATTAGTGTTTTCTAGCTTATCAGAGAGTTTTCCACTCTTATTTATGACTCTCAATTAATAACTTAAATCATTAACCCCTACGGTTTTGTTTGTGTCTCCTTAGGTGGAGGAGAAAAAGTCTTAAGGGAAGGCGCTGACTTTGCACTTCATAATGATTTTGCGCTTAATTCTATTATTAAAATTAGAGAAAATTAATAATCAGTTAGCAAAAGTCAATGTGTAAATATTTGCAATTTTGAATAGAAAAATTAAGAGGTGTATTTCAATCAATTAAATTTTCACCAAAAATTAAATAAATTAGAAAGACAATTAATTCTTTAGTTAAAATATTTACTATCCTGTTGATTGAGGACTGTTTGGGTTATTGTTATTTCTCAAAATATCCATTGAGCAGTTTTGATTTTACTTTTTTTGCCTAGGCTCAGCATAATAGTTAGCCACATTATAAGAAATTCTTCTGCTATCATCAAAGCTTGTAGAATTATCATTAGGATTATGATGATATGCACTAATATTTAATTGGCTACTTTTGTCATTAAAAGATTCCCTCAAACCTTATTAGTGAATCTGCTGTTAACTTGCCATATGGATTTCATAGTTTTGTTTTTAGTCTGGCTTTTATTGCTGGTACTAATTACTGTTTATGTTACTTCCTTTCAAACTAAAAAGTCGTTTTGTGTTTTCTGCCGATTGCACTCTACGTCTTTGCATATCTTATCTATTGTTTTAGACTATGTTTTTATATTTATTAATGTAATAATTATATGCTTTTATTTTAATTAGTATTTTTAATTCTTCCTTTGTATTTTTAATGATTTTCCTTAACTAGAAATCTCTATTAAAAATCAAACACAATCATAAAATAGCTATCACATATTCATTTCGCAAACAAATGTTAATATAATTTAAGATTATTCATTTATCTTTCTTTGCTCATATTAACACATCTAATTTATTTTCAAACATATGAATAACTTTCAATCATATTTTTCTTTTATAACAGCAAGTCATTCAAAAATGAATTAAAATTTAGCGAAAAAAAATTTATTCTAATCAATGTGTTTGTATCATTCAAAATTTCAAAATCTATTGAAATCTCCTATTTAAACAGACAAATTTTCAACTCAATTATTTTCTCCATCAATAATCTCCTCCATTCATTCTTCAAATCATTTTTGAATAAAATTAACTCTCCTCAGATTCAAATCATCAAATTTAAAAACTCTACTCTCACTCAATTTAAATTTTTTTTTAGAGCACTATGAGTCATTAAAAATACATAGTAAATCTTACTTAATTCTGATTATTTCTATCCTTTATTCACCTTATTTCTAGTTTATTTTTATAATAAAATACTATAATAGAAAAAATTCTTTGCTGATTAATAAACTGATTTAATTTTTAAACTAAATTTATTAAATTAATCAATTCATTTAATTCAAAATAAAATTGCCAAAACTAATAAAAAATATATAGACTAACTACTATCAGGCCACTTTTAATTTTCTATTTTAAATTTAATTAATCAAATTAAGTCTAAATTTGGCTTTAATACTAGTTTAAATTTTAATTCTCTAGTTTCTGTTGAATTAAATAAGTTGCTTTAAATTATTTTATTTTTTGTGATTCCTTTTTAATTTTAATTAAAAAATTACACATTGTTTTTTTAAATATTACTTTTACAATACAATTTAACTAAACTTATTTTTAAAATAATTTTTAAATTTCAAGTAAATTTTAAATAAAATTTTTATTTTGAATAGCAAATCAAGAAACTCAATTAAAAATATTTCATGAATTAAACAAAACGATAATTGATAAACATTCAAAATTTTAGTTTAATATTTCATGAAAAAATCATTTTACAAATAAAATAAATATTTCAGATAAATAGCATTTTTAAATTTAAAATGAGATTACCCTTTCCTTATTATAAAAACCCTTCTCTGCTCTTAAAATCATAAAAAGATTAGTTTTTAATTAACTTTTTGTCTTTTTTTAAACTTTAGTTAATGAAAATTATGAAAGAAAAAATTTATAAATATTAATATTAATGAAGTGTAGTAATGAAAGCCATTTAATATTATTCTAGAATAAACTTTTTAATTTTTTATATGATTATAAAATTAAATAAAACACTTTTGTAAATTAATTGAAAAATTGAATAAAATTATTAGGAATATAAAAAAATTTGTTTTATTTATTAAGATTAGAAATTGGAAAAACTATTTATTAACAAGTAAACTATGATGTATGTGGAAATTAGATTGCTTACTTATGTTCAAATTTTGCATTTAAATTAGAGTTTTTAATTATGCATTAAAGTCAAATATTTTTAAAATCAAAATAAATTTTAACAAGTTGCTGAGTAATTTAAGAAATTCTTTGGATAAATTATTATTATTTTGGCAGCTTTCAAGAAATCAATCAGCTAATAATTACTGATAATTTAATTAAGATGATGTGATGTATTTATTTTTTATTACAACAACAACTATAACCTTTTTATTCTTACAAAACAATATATATCATATCATAAAACAAGATTTGAGATATTTTTAATGAAACCAAGTAATCTTTCTTGATTTGTTGTAAAAGAATTTATTTCTGAAACCCAAAAAGACATTTTTATTATTTCTACAAGTTTATTTACATTTTTCTGCTTATTTTTAATTTCTCGTAAGAAAAGAATGCAATTTATCCCAAAAATTTTGAGAAGATGTTCTAAAATTTTTTCTCAAAATTTACAAAACCAAATTTTCTTTTCTTAAAACAAAAATCAGAAAATTTCAAGTGATGGATTATTTAAATATGAGAATGATTGAATTAAGAATTACATAGGCAGATGGATAATGATTATTTTTTTATTTCAATCAATCTAAAGACTAAATAAAAGCAAGATTTCAAAAAAAATATTGCAAAAAGTAATAATCATACAGAAAAAATAAGTTTTTGAAGTCTTACTCCTACAAAAGTAATCTTCAATTAATTTAAAACATCAATAATAAGCCTATTTCTACTTAAGAAATTGATAAAAATTTTCATTTTAAAAATCGATTGGTGCAGATCAGAACTTTATAATAATTTATTTTTTAAATTAAAAAGAATAAATTCAATAATTCCAAAAATATATTAGCTTTACCTTACAATAAATGAACAGTTTTAGAAAGCTTTTTAAGGGAGCAGGTTTCTCTCACTGCTTGTAGAACAAAAGATTAACTGAGATTCAAAGATTAATTTAAAATAATGTAGAGTGGTCAAAAAAAATAGTTAAAGAAGATCCTAAATTTTTTGATGAGCTCTCTAAATAATAAACTCCTAAATTTTTATGGATTGGTTGTTCAGATAGTAGAGTAGCTGCTGAAAGACTTACAGGAACTCAACCTGGTGAACTGTTTGTTCACAGAAATGTTGCCAATCAAATCATTCACACTGATCTTAACTGTCTTTCTGTAGTTTAATTCGCTGTTGATGTCTTAAAAGTAAAGCATGTCATTGTTTGTGGTCATTATTCATGTGGTGGTGTAGCTGCTTCTATTACTAACCCTAGACTTGGTTTAGTTAACAACTGGATCTTGCACATTAGAGATTTATACTTTAAGCATTAAGACTACTTAAACACTTTTGAAGGCTAAGATTAAGTTGACAGATTATGTGAAATTAATGTTGCCGAGTAGGTCTATAACCTTGGTAACAGCACGATAATGTAAGGTGCATGGGATAGAGGGTAGCAAGTCTAAATACATGGATGGATTTATGGAGTCAAGGATGGTAGAGTGAGAGATCTCGAACTTCAAGCTTGTAGCTATGATGAACTTGCCAAAAAGTATTACTCTTACATGGGTACTTTAAAAAGAAATAAAAATTGATTTATTGTATATTTTTTTTGTATGCCTTTTATTAGTTCTTAGTATTCATAAAAAATCATATTTTTGTAGTTTTTATTGTAGTAAATTCTGAAGTTTAAAAGAGTATAAAAACCATATATATCTAGGCAATTAATACTTGATTGATTTGAATTATAAAATTCTTTGATTTCTAATTAATATATTACTTACTTATTTATTTAGAAAGAATTTATTTCGATCAAATAAAACTTTAGAGATATTTTAAATCTAAATAAATTTTATTGAAACTAAATTAAAAAGGAATTTGTTGACTCTCATCAGAAGAGAAATTTAAAAAATAATCCAAAGAAACTTATTTAGACAAATAATAAAATTTAAATTAATAACGATAGATGGTGGGGAATACAGACTTGAATACAAAAAGATATTTACTATTTTTTTGGAAAAATAGTTTATGAAAATTGTAGATTTTTGACAAGGAATAAGATTTTTAAACATAATTAATTCAAGTATTTCCAGAATATAAAATGGTAATTTGGGGAAAATTAATTTTAAGTGATATTTTTTCTAAGAAAAATGGTAAAATAAAAAGTTTTTCAATCACATTTTCTTTTGTTTTATTTGGAATTTGATTCAGATTGCTGTTATTATTTCAAGTTGTTTCTTATATTTTCAAAACAATAAATTATGTAAGTTAATTAAGAATTTTTATAATAGAAAGCGATTTTTATTTTTTCTAATTACAATCAATTATTCTTTCAATATAATTCAATTTATTTAATTGTTACTATTTTTCTTATTTTTCTAAAGAGATCCTAATCTATTAAAAGAAGTATAGTGAATAGTTTTTACTTATATTTATTTAAATATAAAACTTGTAACCTTATTGGTAATTTCAAATTTAGTAGACACTTTTGAGCTCTTTTTTTTGATTAATTCTTAAGATAAGGAGTTTTCTTCTTTTTTTAAATTTGCTAGTGTTATTGATGTAAATATTATCTATATCTATATAAGCTAAAATATAAAAAGTTTTACTGAATATAAGTAAAATCATTTTCAGAAAGTTTAAAAAAGATTAAATAAAAATAGTAATCTTCTTTTTAGTAATTTAAATGGATTATTAAAATATGGAGATACTTTAAAAATTCATAAAAAATAAAAAAATTCTGATTTGTAAATTTATGTTGACCACTCTACAAATGCATCAATTTAAGCTTAAAGATTGAATCATTTTTTTAAGGAGAATGAGAAAAATTTTTAATAAAACAAATTTAATTTAAAAAAGATATTCATGCTAATAACAGGAAAGACTTTCTTCAAAGGACTTATTGTATCTATTTTTATGGAGCTTATGATTCCTTTAGGAATCTAATTGCTAGATGAGATAACAAATTACTTAAAAGATGAGAAATATGGAAATAAGTACATTTTTCTCTTTTATCCATTTGGTATAGTTATCTCATTTACTTTGAGAAATATTTTATATGGATAAAACGAATGAGCTTAATGTGTTTGGTAAGCATAAATTAAATCTATGTTATAATATTTAGTATTTAGAAAGTCTATGAGAATTAAAAATTATGCTAAGAAACATAAAGTAAGTGATAAATAACAATCGTAAAGTGATTAAGTTGCTAATAGTGATAGTGAAATAGAAGACTAAGGTGATGTTGAAGATTATAATGATAATAATGAAAAAAATACAATTCTTAATGAAGACATAGAATAATTAGGGTAACTTTATTGGGGATATATCTAAACAGTCATTTAATCGTAGGCTCTACTCTGATTTAAATATATAATAAAATTGGATATTCATTTATTAAAGGAATTATTATTTTAGTATCTGCCTTTGTAGTTAATTTTTTTTAGGATAAATTTTTGAGGTAAATTTAATTTATTAATTTCAAATAAAATAGTTTCTTATTTTAAATATTTTAGTTTTACCACATTGCTTTGATTAAATGAGGGAATCAACAGATTCTAGAATATAATTAACAAAAGATGTAATAGAAGGAATAAAAAGCATCAAATTTCTATGATGGGAAAGCATTTTTTCATAAAAAATAAAAAAAATTAGAAGCAAGGAATATTAGTATTTGCTTGGTTTGAGAATGATAGAGGCATTCTAAATGCTATTTTTTAAAGCTTGAGCTAAATACTACTTTATTTTTTTATCACTTCATCTACTGATGATGGAAAAAACTTTTAAAGCTCTAATGCTTTCACTGTATTAGTCTTATTTGGTTATTTGTCTTATCCTCTAGGAATTCTAGCAGAGTCAGTGAGAGAATTAAATAAATTCAAAGTTTCTTTCTAAAGAATTTCAAGATTTCTTAATTCAAGTGAGTCACAGCAAAGTTACTTAATTAATGATAAAGTACTAGAAGTGTTGTCACAGAAAAACCAAATTAAACAAAATTAAAACAAAAAATAAGAAAAATGATGATAATACATCTCTTTAAATCAAAAGATTAAAATTTAGATTTTACTAAAAAAAAGATGACTCCTTAAATACTAAATAAATGAAAGATAATAAATATCCTATTAATGAATTAGATTAATCTGTTAGTGATGAATCAAGTAGTAACTGCTCATTAGAATCTTAAAATATAAATTAAGAAAATTTTGAACTTAGAATTTAATTAAAAAAGGCTCATTACATTTTATAATTGGATAAATAGGTAAATTTTATGTTTTCTTTCTTAATAATTTATAAATTTCATTAAATATCTAATAAAAATATTTTAATAAGCTGAATAAATTAAAAACAAATTATTTATTATTTAAAAAGATCCTTATTAATTTTTGTAAAATTTTTTTAAAATATTTATTAATTTAGGTTGTGAGAAATCATCATTTTTATGTGCTGTTCTCAATGAATTATAAAAATAAAATATGAAATCAAGCAGAAATAAAAAATAAGATTTAATGAAGAGAAAAATAGTTATATAAAGATAAATGGAAGTATAGATTATGTAAGTTAGATTCATTGGCTTCAAAATAATACAATTAAAGAAAATATATTATTTGGAAAGGAATATGATGAAAAATTATATGAGATTTAAGTCAGATTGTGCTTGTAAAAGGAAGATTTTAATTAATTTTCTCAAAGAGATTTAAAATTAATTTATCAAAATGGTGGCAATCTAAGTTGAGGATAAAGATGAATATCATTATGCAGAGCAATATACTAAGATAAGGATATTTATTTTTTGGATAATATATTTAGTTCTTTAGATATGCAAGTTTTAAACTATATATTTAGGAGCTGTATTCAAGATTATTTAATTAAGCATAAGAAGAAAACAGTTGTTTTGGTAATAATTTCTATAGGCTAATTTGTTCTAAAATTCTGATTCAGAACGGAACTTTGATTTTAAATCATAAAATCAGAAATAACTTCAAAAAAAAATGCTCAGAAATAAACAAATAAAAAATTATTTCAAATAAATTGATCCACCAAAAAATTGCAGAAAAAGAAGTGGACTGAAAATTGGAGCAATTTGATTAAAAGGTAAGTAAATCAATAAAAAATTACTTTTTTTAACTTTTCTTATTTTAAAATAAAATAAACATTAATTACACTCACTTTAAGAAGCACATATTTATTTTTATTTTGCAAATAATGAGATTAAAAATGCAGAACATATTTAAATTTAATTTGGGTGGTTAAGTTTATGTTTTGTAGAAAAATTGACTCAAATCAAATTTTTTAAAATTAATTAAATTAAAAATTAATAACAAATAGGATTCAATAAATTGTGAAGATGATCTATAAACAAATTTTGAAGAATAGGAGGAAGAATAAAGAAAAAAAGGAATTATCAAACCTCAAACTTTAAGAGTTTATTTTATGAGTAATTTATATTTTTTAACTAAATTCTTTTCAACTTTTGAAAAAACTTTAATGTTTTTTGACTATTCTATAATTTGCAATTACCTTATCTTGTTGCTTATTTATTTACACATCTTTAGCAAGTAGTAAAAAGCTTTATAAATAGCTAAATGATTCAGTTATATTCAGTAAAATGATATTCTTTGACAAGAATAATCTAGAAAAAATAATTAGTAGGTTCTCAGATGATATCAGTAAAGTAGATGAAGAAATTCCTTACTTATTTTAGTAAACGTGTGAGTAACTTTTTAATGTTATAGGGTAAATAATTTACAGGTTAAAACTTCTTTTTTTAAATTTTAATTTAATTATAAGCTATCCTCTAGGAATTATGATTCAATTTCCATTGACATGGGTTTTCTTCCTTTTAGGATGTTTCTATATCAAAAAAATATCAAGTTCATATAGGTAAATTAGTAGAGAGGTTAGGAGATTAGACTCTGTTAACTAAGCTGAACTTATAAATTACATAGCAGAATCATGCTAAGGAGCTGTAATAATAAGAGCTTTTGATAAGGAGGGATGTATTATGAAGTAATTTATGAAACTACTAATTGTAGCGTAAACATATTTACCCTATAATTAGTATTAGAATAATGGATTTATATTAGATGAGATCTATTCTCTATATAATTAGTAGTGGCAATATTATCTTCATTATTAATAATATTGTTTGATTATAAAATTTATGGTAATTTCATAATATTTTCTAATTGGCTAAAAATGATTTATTTATACATTCTTAAAGCTGAATCAAAAACAAATGATTTCACTAAAAATAAACATTTTACAAAAAGCCAATCATTTTTGTTCTTTTCATAATTTGTAAAAAATAATTTTAACTCCTTTTTTTTGTTTCCCATAAATTATTTTAATTTTTCTGCATTTTTATTATTTATTAATAGTAAGCATCTACCATAAATAGTGATAAGAGGTTTTAAATTTTGACCATATTACAACTACCCTCATAAATTCATAATGAGCTTAAAAAAGTTAATTTTATCTAACTCTCAGAAATATGACTAATTGAAAATTACAATATATATTTTTTTAAATTTTCCTATTCACTAAACAATAAAATTATTTATTATTTTTTAAAAAATAAGATAAATTTTTATTTACATATTTTATACTCTAAAATTTTTATTTGAATTAAAAATTTTTTGAGATTTTTATTTAAAAACTTAAGATCAATTTAACAGCATAAAGATTTAATATCAGACATCTTTACTTAATTTAATAAAGATACAAAATGAATTATAATCTTTCATTACTTTAAATATCTATCAGCCTTATAATATTTTATCTTTTAAGTATTTTTTTTTCTCTTTTTTTTAATAACTACCCATAGTGGAATCATTAGCGTTTCAAATATAAAATTAAATAAAAATATTAAATTAAATATCAACAGAATCATCTATGTAGCATATCCAAGTTTAAGATAATAAGTAGCATCATCTTCATTCAACACAATATCTGAATCATGTTATTAATTAAATTTATATATCATTATAAATAAAATCCAACAAGAAAACATCAATAATTCACCTATGCTTTTGATAATTGAGATAAATAAAGATTTGTATGGCAAAAGGTAAAGAGTGAGTATACAAAAGCAAATATTAAAAATCAACTCTAAAAAGCAAGTGAATTAAGGATATTTTTGTAAAACAAGAATTAATAATAACATGAATAACTTTTTTAGAAAATTTAAAAAGAAATAATTTTTCAAAATATATTTTTGGCTCTTTTAACTATTTTTAGAATCCCTTAGCCTTAAGTAAAATTCTTCTAATACCTTTTTATATGAATCAAATTAAGGAGAATTGTACTTACTATAAAACCAAATATTAGAATATATGTAAATAAGGCTAATAACTAAAGCTGCGTAGAAACTCCACCTAATAATATAAGAGCTTTAGTTTATATTTTCATATTAGATGAATAAAGATGTAATGATCATTAAAAGATTAATTTCATTTTCTGAGCTTATCCTCTTTATGAGAATTTACTTAGTAGTTTCACATTTCTTTTTCCTAAATTTCAGTTAAAGGATTATTATTAAAAATATGAGTAAAATAACTACTAAATATTTAACTAATATTAATGGACAATTTATTAAAATTGAATTAGTGAATCCAAATTTTGCTAAATGAGTTTTAGAAGTTCTTTAAACTTGATCATTAACATTTAATCCAAATAATGTATAATCTTAAGAAATTTAACTACTTTAAGTCTCTGGAACATATCTATAAACAAATTTTCCAAACTAAGATAAAAATAAGTAAAGATTAGGTGGGAGCTGTACATTAATAAGCAAAAGCATAGAAGTTGGTTAAACAGAATTCAAAATATAAAATAGTAGTTAGAATTAATTCAGCACATTGACAACGTCTTCATTTTGAGGAAATATTTGTTCTATCGGAATTTAGTTTTCTTTAGAGTTGAGCAAATGAAGGCTAAGAGAAAACTGAAAAGGTGTTAAGGCATAAGATGGGTCAAGTACAATGTTATTTTCTTAATTTTTAAATGATTATGTACTTTTGAAAATAAAAAAACCAATAGTCCTATAAACATTTTCAAATATATCTAAAAAGATAATTATTTATTTCCTATCACTTGATATTTCGTAATTTTAGAAATCATATTAAGTCGAATTAAGTTCACTAATTTGTAAATTAAATAGGTTGTGAATACCTTATTACAAAATATTTTATTACAAGTTATCGATAGGATAATCAAAATCAATTACGAACTAATAATTATTTTTATATGGCTTAAATTAAAACTATAATTTGATAAATTTCTATGGTTTATCATAATCTTTTTGTACTTAATCACTGAGAATAACGCATTCATTAAATCTGTTTAATGTAAAGTTACTCAAGCAGGAATAGCAATTATTATGATTTTACCCATAACAAGAAGTGCAAAGTTCAAAACATTTTAGACATTTTTGTTGATTATCATCAAAGTAAAATTCATTTTAACACTATGAGCAAAAAGGTTTTAAGTTAATTGGATCATCATATAATCCTTGAGGACAAATACATTATGGTGGGAAATACCTATCTCCTTTACAGTTTATACATTAATAGTTTTCATCACATGTTAAGCATTTATTAGGACAAACTTTAAATTAACAAGGATTAGATATAAGATCAGTTGATTTGTTAGAGTATTTAGTACTATCACATCTGCATATAGGTGGGTATATTCTTCCAGATTTGCATGTTAGACAATTAGAAGATTCTTTTTCACAAGTTGCACATTAATCATCACACTCTAAATAAAAAATTATTTAACAATTATAATTTTAATAATTAAATAGGAAAATAGGTTTACTTAAAAAATATTTTATTTAGAATTAAAAAAAAGGAATATTAAAATAGAAAAAATAAAATTATGTTTAAAAAGAGAAATTTTATTTTTGTGATCAAAACTTTTTTGAAAATTGAATGAAGAATTAAAATTCAAAAATTTTACTTTTGCAAACATTGTTTATGTTAAGAAAGAAATTAGGTAGAATACATCTACAATCTGGTGGAGTTTAGTCAGTTGTTTTACATGTTAAGCAATTATCAGCTGTTTATGAGCAAGTTTTACACTTTGATGAACAATCTTATTTTTATTATTATAAAAGCTTTTAAAAATTAAAACTAAAAAAAATCTTTACATTAGCACTTTGAAGAAAATTGGTCTAAAAACATCCCTTCCTAACACTAGCAATTTGCTTTCGGAATCATATTATTATCTGAGCATTATTTACATTAATTGGTCTCAATTTCTAAAATTTAGCAATTAGGAATTTTTATACCAGAATCTTAACAACTAAATGTGTTTTTATTATAAAATAGCAAATTTTAATTTTATTGTCTATTAGTATTGCAATCTTAGTCAGGAACAGCTTATCCATTTATTATTACATAGTCTTTTTTAGGATAAACACATTTCATTTATTCCTTATTAGTATAAATAAAACATGGATCAGTATTATCATAACTTACATAATAAAATCCACCAGTAAACATTTAAAACATAGAAAAGTAAATAAAATTCCCTTTAAGTATAGCACTAAATTATTTTTCATTAATATCCATAAAAAAAGGGAGAGTAAATTCATGTTCTTCATTGACATAATTGAGGATTACATTAAATTTAGCAGTTACAAGCTATGCTGAATACTACTAAAAATTCACATTGATAACTAATTTATTCATTTTTTAAATAAAATTATTTTTAATTTCTAATTGATTTAATATTAATTTTACACAAGTTGTTTATCTAGTTCAAAGAAAAATAAATTCTTTCAAATTATTTACAATATTAATCATAAGAGCATATTTAGAAAGCTATTTGATTTAAAGTAATTGAATCTATAATCATTCTAAATCTGATCAGATAATTGCTTTTAAATTGTAAAACTAAAAAACTGAAAACAGTAGTAAATTCCTAACTTTGATTTAAATCTATTTTCATTTATAACAATATTGAAATTTGGTTCTACAAATTTACTGAAATAACATCAATAATTCCTTAATTTTACAAAGTTAATTTCATCCCATTCATTTTACTAAAATTAATATCTTGAGTTTTCAATTATATTGAGAAAGAAGGATCAATTTAGTTTTTTATTAATATTTACTTAGTTTACAGCTCTGCTTCATACAAACAGAAATTGAATTCAAATATTTATTCTAAGTCAGATTCAAAGAATATAGGTAAAAGTTTGTAAAATACCCTCTAACTTTCATCTCCTATTTAAAAATAAAAGTATTGTTTAACAATTTCAGAATAAATTGTTACCTTAGATGATAAAGTTGTTTTGACCCACTTGACCACAGAAAGGATAACTATTTTAAAATAATGGAGACTATATCCCAACAATCAAAGAAGGGTCAAATAAATTTGTTTTTATAAAATTTTTGTTATCAGAGAAATAGTAAGATATCTAGTTGTATTCAAACTTTATTATCATAATAAATCCTTAATAATCATAGAATAACCCCAGATTTGCTTGTATATTATTTTCTAAGTATGCAGAAATTAAAATTTGATTAGAATCGTTGACTAATTTAAGTTCTAGCTCTTACTGGCTATTAAACTAAGCAATCAAAGAAAATATATGCTTATTTTGATCAACTAAATAGAAAATGGTGTAAATGTTTTAAAGAGATAACTACGAGTCAGGTATTTGCAAAATAAAGCTCAGAGAAATAAAAAATGATGATGAATCCCATCCTAATCTAAATGCTTTATCTTTGAATCTAAACTAATTAATAGAATAATTATTAGAATTATCACAGACGATTTTAGAAATATCAATCACATATTTTTGATTTTATTTAGTTTGTATTTTGAAAAACACTGAAACACATTCTATTCCATTGTTGTAACTATTTGCTTCACAAATACCTTAATTCATAAATAAATAAATAAAAATTATTTTTTATAAACTTAAAATATCTTTTTTACCATTATAAACCTAAGGATTCATATATTCTATACAAGTATCTTAAGAATTGCAGACTCTACATTAATATTAGCATACATATAGCTTATTGTTTATCAGAGTGTAACCTTATATATTAGTACAATCAACTTGGAAGTATCTATCCTATGGAAATGAGCATATTTTTAAATTACTGTTATCAAAAGAGCAAGCTACTTGATTTGGAGTTTAAGTAAATTATGAATCACATGTTTATTTACATGTATATTGTTAGGCATATTCAATAATTTAATTTGGATTAGCACAAGCAAAGCAATCTTCATTATTTACTTGGATTTTACAGTCATCGCATTCCTAAAAAAAGCCTCCAGAGAATAATTTAAATGAGTTTACTACACTTAAATCATTATCATTATTTGAATAAATAGCTAATCGCTAAATACCCCAAAACACATTTTGGAATTCAGAATTTTTAATTAGAATACCATTAAGATATATCAATCTGACAATTTTTTAAAATCGAGCTTAAAATATACAAGTAATTTAGTATTATTAATTTAAATTTATTGGGTAGTCTAAACTTAATATTGCACTTCCATTTTAATTTATTTTATCTTTTAATTTGTATTCTTCAAAGTATAAAGCATAAATTTGTAAGATTTCACTTTCTAAAACATCATTTTATAAGAAAGCAAAGATGGAACAAATCTAACCATTGCAGACAGAAGCTTAAAAGTCAAAATTTAATATAATTCCTTCTAAATCTTAAAAATTGATACTTTGCCTTGAATAAAATAGTCTCATTTTATTGCGAAATGAGTTGTAAGGATATTCAATAGCTTAAAAAATTTATTTAGTAAAAACATATCTGTTTTCTGGAACTAAGTTAAATAATCCTAATTCAGAAGAGCTCATAGAAAAATTTATATAATATTGTTAATTTGAGAGCAAAAACATTTCAGATGTATATGTTGGTTCTATTGGTCCTTTTTGATAAGTATTAGATATCCCTATGAATACTAAAATCTGTATTTTTATGATTTAATTAAAATTTAGTGGATAAAACAAGATTAAATAAATTGAGTACCTATTTTGCAGTTGAGCATGACCTAGTATAAGGATAATATGATTAAGCTCCATATAAATATTCAAATTGGTTATTATTAAAAGTTAAAAAAGTAGATGGTTAATAATAATCTTCTGTAATTGAATTAGAAGATGTTAGTATTGTATAATAAATAAAGCTTTTCTATGTACTTTAATCATTTATGTTCATACCTACTCTAATAAAAAACCAATTATCTTGTAATAATGTTTGAAATGAAGATGATAAAGTTTTAGGGGCTTAGTCAACTCCAAATATATTAGATTAAATTAATTATAAAACGGGATTATAAACTATCCTTATTACTGTTTGCAATTTGCCATTTCTTGCTTCGATTAGTAAGTAATCCTAATTTTGCTTTCCAATTAATCTATACCATCCAACTACAGTTAACTAAGAAATATTAGTGGTTTAATCTTATAAAATTAATTCTCCTTCATCAAATTAACTTGGTTACATCTTCTCGCAACTAAAATATGTTTGCGAAATAACTATTTTCTTCAAAGGAAGACACGAGCATTAAATTAATCCTATGAGTAGCAGCACAAATATAAATTCTTCAATAAATTTCATTTATTAATTTATTTGTTTATTATTTCTTTTATTAATATAAAAATATTAATATTTAAACAGATTTTTTACTAAAATTGATGCAGCACAAATCTACTTTACATTTAATTATTAAATATCTCTGATTAACTAAATATAAAATAAAATTACATCAATAGTTTAATATAAAATATTATTTTTTTGTCTTATTTTTAAAAATGCATTTTTATTTTATTATCTTTATAATTTCTGTGAAAATAAATAAGTATGTTTTTAACTTGTTTAGTAAAATACTTCAAGAAGAGGTAGTTGAAATTATATAAAATAAAATACTTAAAAAATAAGTATGCATAACATACTATTCATTTAAATTTAATTTTTTTAAATTGCAAACCTGAGTCTATCATTTTACTACTATCTTAAAAAAAATCAGTTAAAACTTAATCAGTTAGCTGCTCCTACATTTAAAATGTAGTTTGAGAATTCTATATTATCTTAATTTTTCTTTTTTAGAAATAAGTAATTATCAGTTCAGAAGACAGAGCTAAGATTCCCATAATTGTTGTAAATTTTTAAGCCAAGCAAGAAATTGCTAAATCTATTTTTTAAGATTTTTATTAATTTAAAAATTGTTAAAAAATAAAATAACTTTACAAAATGTAAGCTCATCTTTGTTTGTCATCTAGTACAAGGCTATTAACAAGAAAATGATTACAGTTATAAACTAATTTAGAATAACAAAAAAGCTTAGAAGTTTCTTTTTAAAAGGAGATATCACTAGAATGTAAAAAAGATAAGCAGCCTCTAAAGATAAAACTATCCAAGAAGACATATTTTTGTTGGAGATAAATACTAAAGAAGCTACTTATATTATTTTTGAAATCTCAAAAAAAATCCAATAAAGCTAAGCTATTTTAGATCCATCTTTTATTTCTAAAACTAGTGATAAATAGTTTTATTTTTCCCACTTATATTGGTAGCATAAGATGTATAAAATACATTTAATTTAGATGAATAAGTAAATGGTTAAAGTTACTGCAACTAAAGTTAAGTTAATAATATATTTTTTGTCATCTAAATTTTAAGAAAAGTTTTTATTTTTAATTTCTAAAAGCGAAAAAACAATGAAAAGATTAGAACACAGCATACATGCTCTAATTGGTAAATTCCATTTGCTATTGTTATAAATTGAGTTTACTTTATCATTAAATTTTCCTAAAATAAATAGAAGAGGCAAAATGAGGGCTGAAAATAGGATGATAAAAGACTAATAAGAGCAATTTTCAATAAATAACTAACCTGTTTATTATGTTGTCAATAAAATTCTTTGCTTTTAAGAAGATTAAGTTGTGATTTCAAAGGGACTTTTAATCAAATTCAAAATATTAAAACCATTCATATTTTAAAGCTGATTCTTTGTAACTCCATTTCCTATTGAAGGTGATAAATAATAGTTATTTCCTATCATTTACTAGCTTTATAAAAAGCTCCAAAAGTAAACACTTGTACTTCCTTACAAAAAGCTTAAAAAAGAGCCTAATGCTAAGATTGAAATACTTGTCCCTTAATCTATGCTTTTTATTAAATTTATTTAATCTAATTTTGACTAACATTCATCAAGGTCTTATGCATTAACTAGTAATAAATAAAAATTAAATTTTTAAAAATTCATAAAAAAATTACTTTGTAAATTTTTGCATTGGTGAATTAAACTATCATAATTTTCTAATTCTTTTTCTGAAACACATAAATTATTTTATAGATTTAACTTCAATCCTCCTAAGCAGCTAATACAATCTGTTTGGAGAGGTCCTTTGCATTATTTACATGTTTTATGACATTTAAGACACTTAGAATAGTCAAATATCAAGTTTTATATGCTTTCATTTTCATTTCCTTAATAAAATTAACCTATTTTTTTAATAAATAATATTACAAAATTTGAATAAAAACATATGTATGTATATACATACCTTCATCACAAATTTAGCATAACCCTTTTATTAGATTAAGTTATGGCAAGCAAGAGATACAGTCAGAAATTGTAGGACCTGAACAGGTTTTACATGTTTTATTACATGGTTAGCATTCAAATGTATTTTAATCTCTATATTCATTAGTTTAGCATTTTTTATGGCATATTTCATTGATAACTACAAATCCTTCTTTGCACATATTACATTTATTTGAATTGCATTCAGAACAATTTTGGTCTTTGCATCTTATGCAAATATCGTCTTATTGATAATAGCTTAATGGACATTTATCAATACAATCAATTGAGGTACTGTTATTAACAGGATTATTTATATTGCAAGTAATACAATTATCAGCATTTTTATTGCACTATTTGCACTTTGAATTGCATTTATGACAATTTTTAATAAGATCAACTATTGCTGAGTTATCATTTTAAGCAGAATAAAAATATCCTAAAAATAAAAAATAAATTTTTAATTAAATGTTAAAATAATTATTTCTATTTCAAGCTATAAAAAGATATACCTTATTGACAAAGTTAGCATATTCCATTCGTTTTTTCATCATTATTAATACATTTTAAACAGTCAGTATTTTCTGGCCCTGAACATGACTAGCAAGATAGATCACATTATTTACATTCTAAAGTATTTTAATCTCTGTATTCATTTTCTTTACATTTGTAAAGACATTATTTTATGTATTCATATTGATTGCCACATAAAGAACATTATTATTAATCTAAAATTAACAAATTTTCTGAGCAGCTCTTGCATTCTCCATCACTCAATTAATAATAATCATTTACACAAGAAGTACATAGTTTACTAGACTAAGAGCATTCAATACATCCTTGAACACAAGGTTAACAATTTTATCCATTTATTTCTTTAGTGTCATCACCTTAATAAAAGAATCCTATTATTAAATTAAGATTATATTTTATAAATTCTCCAAAAACAAAAAAACATGAAATAAAAACAGTTTTTTTTATTTTAATTAATTAAATATAAAAATATTTAAATTAGAAAGATAAAATATACTTTCTTTACAAAGACAATCTATGGTACATTTAGAATTTTAGCAAACCTTTTAGCATTTATAGCATTAAAAAAAATGATTACTTTAATAATATTCTTATGGACAACTATCGACACATAGTTTTGTATCATTATTTAAATAGCCTTAGCATTTAATACATTAATAACTTTCATCATACTAAATACAAAAATCAGCTATCTAATTATAGATAGAAATGCTACTAATCTAAGAATCTTTACATCTCCCGTAACTATCTAATACATAATTTGAATCACATAATTAGCATTTTTATGGTTCTCCATTCATTAAACAACCTTTAATAGAGGATTGAAAGCATTCTTCACATTAATATCTAAATTTACACATAGAACATGGAAGTATTGTAAACTAAGTGTAATCATCATATAAAAAATAGTGCTCCTTTAATTTAATTGGTTCACTATCATTCTAATTAATCAAATAATTCTTATCCAAACTTTAACAATAAGAAACTTCATTTTTTGAAATTAATTTTTTGCCATCTTAGCAAAGTTAACACTTCCCATTAAAAATATATTATCCAATCTCACATATCATTTTTTCACAATTTCTTTTTTGTTAGTTTAACTAAAAGCCAGGTAAGCAGGATAAGCAAAAATTTAGTGAATATGATCCGCAGTTGGTAAACCTGTTTATTTGTCCTTAATAATAGATTTTATATTAATCATTTAATGGGTTTACAGAAATATAGGTCAAAACACTTAACTAATTTTACTAAGTATCTAAATAATTTTATAAGATTGAGTTTTAACTAGGATATTTTGGTTATTATTCAGTACATTTTCCTTAGATAACAGCATATCCATATAAGCATTCCTTACATACATTTTCATTTAAGCACCTAAGACAATTTTAATCACATTATTAGCATTTTTGTTATTAAATAGAGTAAATTGAACTTTTATCACAACTATCAGAAGATAATTAGTTTATCTAACATTAGATAAGACCTCTATTTATTAAAAATATTGTTAGGCAAATAAAATATTTTTAAATTTACAGATTGTATCCTACGTATAGCATTGATAATTCATTATTTATAAGAAATTAAAGCTAAAATCTTGTAGACTCTTAGAAATTAGGAGAAATTTAAAGTCTTACAATGTCATATGAGCAATCAAATTATAAATTTAAATTTAGTATTAAAAAAACGATTTTTTTTGGATAAAATTATTAATTTTACCTATAAGTTTAAAAATTTTTAACAAAAGAGATATTTAAAAAAAAAAGTAAAACATACATGTCTAATTACAGGTAGGCACATTAGAATTCTATATTAATAATAGCTTATTAGCAATTATATTTATCAAATGCATAATCAAATTATATCTCTTATTTGTATCTATATTCTGGATCAGTTGCTAATATATATTCATAGGAAATTAATTTATCCACCTATCCAAATTTCTAAATGTTTTAGTTGATAAACGAGGAATTCAATTAAATAAAGCCATAGTTTTTAACATCTTTTAAGATATCTTAATGACTAAATTTTACTAAAAAAGAAGTTTAATAAAAATATAAAAAGAAAAAGTTACTCGTTTTAGGGTATGACTAGCTATTAACTGACTAAATTACTGCAAAAATTAAGATAAATATTATTTGAGGCATATTATTTATTTTTTAATTTAATTTTGATTGTATTTGTATTTATCTATTATTTGCTAAGCAAAAAGCTGAATAGAAAAAGATTTATTTACTTTTTGCTTATCGACTACTTTTTATATCTTATTTATTGTGATAGAAATTCAATTCAAATAATATTTGAATTTGTGTGGTAAAATTTTAATACATTACTATTCCTTATTTTAACCATTAAATTTTAATTTTAATCTTTTAGAATCTTATCTTTTTTAAAGTATTTTATTATTATCTGCATTTTAATCCATTTTTATATAAATATTTTATGTGAAAATCAAATTTCTTTCTTTACTAGTAAAATAATACTAATTGCTTTTAAGGTTTTAGTTCTGAATTAATTAATTTGTTAATATCTCTAAATTTTTAACCATTACATTAAATAGGTTTAAAACTTGAAATCATGATTATTTATAAAAGAATAAATACTATTTATCATATTTTATATAAGGGGATTTTTGTAATATTTAAAACTATTTGCGGTCAATCAATATTTTCATAAAGATACATTTGTATTTTTTCTAAAAATTAATAGGTTTTTCTATCAACCTAATATTATTAAAAAGGAAATATGGTATATAGCTAAATAAATATATTCCACCAAGTATTTTTGAATACCTTTTATTAAAATATTTTCTGATTTACTTAATCCTCTCAAGAAATATGACAAAAGTTTATCTGAAAACTAAGTTAATTAATTTATTTTTTATATCCGGATTAGTTAACTTTGAAGGATGTTAAACGATCTAAATGATATTTATAAAAGGTAAATCTTTATTCTATGTTAGATTAATATTTAGAGAGTCAAAACCCATTTTATGTTTAATATTTGTAAAACATCATTAAAAATTATAATGACAATATTTCATTTACTATTATGAGAGAACAAGTCACTCACCTTTGGGGAAAAAGATACTCAATATCAATTAATAAATTATATTTTTGAAAATTAAAATCTCTCTACACATATTTTGGTTTCATAATGAAATTAATTGTTTGTTGTAATAAAAAATCTAAAATTTGATTACCCAAACTATCAAACTGAAATCTTAACTTAAGATTCATGCATTGATATTTGTTTTTTTAATAATAAAATTCGAATGACTTTTTATCAAATACCACTTATTTTTATTAAATTTATCAATTTTTCAAAATTATCTTTTTTCATTAACTTTTTAGATTTTTTTGCAAAATGTTTTTGTCAAGACTAATTAGGACTAAATATTTAAGAATATTTATTAAGAAAATCTTTAATACCTCGAAATAGATAGAAAATATAATAATCAACAATTATTAGATTAAAATTTGATCAATCAAATTAATATTTTAAAAAGTTAAAGATAGTTTTCGAAATATCTGAATTTATATGTTATTTAGAAAAAACTATTCTGAAAGGCATCATTTATTTTTTTTTAATCAGAATTAAGTATATGAGGGATTTAAATCCTCATTTTTAGATATTTTAAAAATATTTTAGATGCTAATAAGTAGAAAAAGATACAAATTACATTATGCTAATAAATTTTTATTATTAACATTTTTTGTTTAAAATTATTTTATTTTAGAGTTAATTTGAAAGCTTTCATGTTTAATCATTTAAATTTTATTTTTTTCAAATCATAAGTTGAATTTAGAATTTTGCTGTTTTATAAAAAATCTGTTATCATTTAATCAGAAAGTTGCTACTGTATTTAAAGAGTGGTTGATGAATTTTAAGATTTATAACTACTTTATTTTTTGTAATAATTTATAAATATTTCTGCTGATAAAACAAGCATGCTAGCAATAGCAACAAACTTCTGTATTAAGCAAGAAACTGCTAAATCTAATAATTAAAATTATTTATTAAATTAAAAATATTTTAGTTAAATTAATTTTACAAAATGTTAAATCTTTATTATTCATAGCTTGATAATTTGTTATTTAGAACTAAATTAAGACAGATAATAGCTGATTTAGAATAACAAAAATGTTTAGAAGTTTATTCTTAAAAGGACAAACCATCACAAGATAAAATAGGAAATTTATTTCAAAAGAGAAAATTATCCAAAAAGCTATTTTGAAATTCGAAATAAAAGTTAAGCAAGCTATTTCCACTATTTTAGACAATTCTATTAAGATCCAATAAAGCTAAGGAATTTTAGAATGATCTTTTAGTTCACCAATTATAGATGAATAATTTTGTATTTCCCATTTATATTGGTAGCAAAAAATAAATGAAAAACATTTAATTTAGATGAATAAATAAATGATGAAGGTTATTGCCAGAAATATTGAGTTAATTATTTATTGCTTGTCATCTTAATTTTGAAACATGGTTTAATTTTTGATCTCCTAAAGTAGCTAAACTATTAACAGATTAGAGCATAGCATACACACCCTAATTGGGAAATTCCATTTGCTATAGTTATAGAGAGAGTTTATCTTATCTTAATATTTTCCTAAAATGAATAGAAAAGGTAAAAGTATAATTGAAAAAATGATAATTAGAGATTGATAAAAGCAGTTTTCTATAAAAAATTATCCTATTTGTTATGTTGTCAATAATATTCTATTCCTTTTCAAAGTTTAATCTGAGGAAATGTCAAAAGGTGTTTTGATTAAATTAAAGATATTATATCGATTCATATTCTAAAGTTAATTCTAAGTAATTCCATTTACTATTACAGGTGATAAATAATAATTGTTTCCAATCATTTACTAGTTTTATAAAAAGGTCCAAAAATAAGCACTAGAGCTACCTGAAATGAAGCTAAAAAAGGATCCTAAAAATAAAATAGTGATACTTGTTCCCTAATCAATATTTTTAATTAAATTTATTTGATCTAATTTAGATTAACATTCACCCATATCTTTTGTATTTACTTAGATTAAAAAATTAAATTGTAAAGGCTTTTATACAAATAACTTACTTTGTAGGTCTTTGCATTCTTTTGCTAAATTATTTTAGTCTTCTAATTCTTTTTACTTCATGCATTTATTATTTAATGGATTTAATATCAGCCCTTCTGAGCAGCTAGTACAATCTGTTTCTTAGGGGCCTTTACAAAACTAACAATTGATGGTGCATTTCTTGCACTTAGAATAGTCAAATTCTTTTAACTTTATACTTTCAAATTCATCTCCTTCAAAGAATTCACCTATTTTTTGTTATTTTGCATAAATAGAAAATTGATAGATAAAAATTTAATACCTTATTCACATATTAGGCACTTTCCTGAAATAAAACTAAGCTACCCTATACAAGATGTACAGTCAAAGATATTAGGGCCTTTGCATGTTTTACAAGTTTGATTACAAGGCTGGCATTAAAAAGTATTTTAATCTCTGAATTCATCTGATTTACAATTTATGAAACATTAATTATTAATTAATTCAAAACCATCTTTACATTAAGTACATTAATTTTAATTACAAATTTGGCAATTTTCCTATTAACATAATATACACTTATCATTCTCTTAGTAATAATTTTAAGGACACTTATCAACACATTTAATTTAAGTATTATCAGTATTTGTAGGATCATAAATAATACAAGTGGTACAGTTATCAGAATTTATACTACATTCCTTGCATAAGGCATCACAATTTTTACAATTATTTTAAGTGTCTATAACATTACTTACTTGAAAGCTAAAATCATAATATTAACCTATTTTTTAAATAAAATGTTAAAGTAAAAAATTTACAGTTTAAATGATTTAGTCAAATTTATGTACTTTAAGTAATTAAGAATATAAATAATAATTATTGTTTATACCTTTTTAGCAAAGTTAGCATATTCCATCAGTTTTTGTAGCTTAAGGAATACATTCTGTACAATCTTTATTTTCTGGTCCAGTGCAAGATTTACAACTAGGATCACACTTTTGGCATGTTTAAGTTGAAGCATTTAAATATTAATTTTCTAAGCATACAATTATGCATTATCCATTTTTATATGAGAATTAATTTCCACATAAAAGACATTACTATTCATCGAAATCCATATGTTTTGACTGACAACTCAAGCAAGTGTTATCATTTGATAAAATGTAGCCACTAAGACATTTAATACAATTTTAGCTTGATCTCCAGCAATCTTCACATCCTAAATCACATTTTTGACAGTTATTTTAGCTAATTTAAGAATTCAAAATTTCTAGGTAATAAAACCCTAAAATATATTTTAAAAAATGTAAAAAAATAAATCTATCTTTATGTTTAAATGGTAAAAAAATCTCATTTCTAATTAATTTTATTTATTGAATCATTTACTAAACCAAAAAATTCTTTTTAAGAAATTTTTTAAAATTTAAATTAAAGCTTCAATATTTTTTACGTTTATTAATTTTTAAAATATGTAAATAAAAATTAATAATAAATTTTTAAAATGATCATTCAAAATTCATTTTTTTAAAATTAAACAGAAATCGATCTTATTCATAATATATTTAAAATTAACCTGCTTAACAGATGCAATCTACAGTACATGTTTAGTTTTTACATGGTTTTTAGCACTTATAGCAATTACAAGATAAATTAAAATAATCTAGGGGACAAGTTGAAATATATGCTTTGGTATCATCAAGATAGTAATTTTAGCAAGAAATACAGTTTGAATTTGAATCATACTCAATACACTAATCAGCAATCTGATTATAGATAGATATTTTATTATTCTGAGAAGCTTAGCATTTTCCTAAGTTATCTAATACAGAAGTAGAGTTACAAGTTATGCACTTATTTAAGTCTCCATTCATAATACATCCAGGAATTTAAGTTTAAAAACAATCCATACATTCATATTCAAATAAACATTTAGAGCAAGTTGAGACTTGGAATTAAATTTTATTATCTTTTAAAAAATAATATGGCAATAACTTACCATTATCTAATCCAGTTTAATATGAACTTTAACAGTAAGCTAATTCATTTCTTTTTAAAAGAATTTTATCAGGTAGGCAATCTTAACATTATCCATTTAAAAGGTATTGATTATTTTCGCATTGCTATCTAACACATTGCTAAGTTTATTAATTATATATATAATTATTTTAACATTATAGGCAAACATTAATTAAAGTATCAAAAATAGAGCAATATGAAATGTTATTATACTCTGAAGAGTTATAGTATATTTTAAAATCTGAATAAATAGGATTTTTAATATCATAATTATATTCACTAGAGCTTTATATATCTTCATAAGGGTCACTAATTAAGTTAGATAAAACTGATTAAACCAACTAAGGAGTACACATTCCATCTATAGCTTCATAACCATCTTCACATCTATTACATTAATTTATGTTTTAGCATTTTATACAATACTAACCACATAAAACACAACTATTACTTTATTCAGAAAATATTTAACCTTTCTCACAAGTCCTCTAATCTAATGAGTCCATTTTGCATTCTATCAAACCTCTATTTTAAAATAAAAGAAAAGTTTATTTCAAATTAATTTAAAGATAAAATTTACAAATTAAACCCAAAATACATTTTTGACAAAACATTATTCAATCTTAATAAAACTTTTTGATTTATATCTTTTTGTAAATTTTAAAATTCTATCAGCCTTCTTGTTCCTTAATTTGTACAGCCAAAAGATGATGTCAATTTACCTTAAATAGAGAAATCGAGCTTAAATTCTGTTATACTTTCACTTATAATAAAACAATAAATTTAAAATTTGCAAAACTTAAAAGTAATTTTACAAATTTTGATTTAATGCAGCACACTCATATTCAATTTAAAAACTAGCACTTGAGCAATTGTATTTATCAAAGACAAAAGAGAATTCAATTAGTTATTAATACTAGTAACTTGGATCAGATGCAAATACATCTTGATAAGAACCTAATTTCTCGACCCATGCAAATATTCTTGGATTGCTAGTAATATTTAAAGAGTTTACAGGTATCCAGCCAACATAATTAGCTTATTTCAAGACATCCTTGTGGCTGAATTTTACTAAAAAATATTTAAAAAAGAAAAACATATAAAATTACTAGTTTTTGGCATAGGAATGCATTATACATATGAAAGAATGTTTATTATCATTACAACTATTATTATCATCATCATCATCATTTTTTAGAGTTTAAATTTTAATTTTCAAATAAATAATGATTATAAGAACAATTGAATTGCCAAATTTTCTTCTTTGCTTATTATTTTTGTAGTTAAATTTCTTTTTTAACTTTTTCTCTTTGGGAAAATTTAATAGTCTTAAAAGCTAAAGAATTTGGATAGTAAATTTTAAATTACAGATCTTCAATATTTGTTATCGAAGGCTCAACCTTAGTTTAATCCAATTAAAATTTTACTTAGTTCATGATTTGATTTAAAAACAAGCAAATAATTAATCAGTATTAATTAGTATCTCAAATATTAACTACATTGAATATTATGTGATTGGTGTTAATTAGAATAACGAATTGACTTATTTCAAAATTTTACTCCCCATTAAGAATTTATAAGAAAATATAAAATAATCTCCTTATTTTTTTCTCTAAAAAGGGGTTACTAATTTTTAATAAATTTAAAAGAGATTTGTTATTTTTAGTTATTATTACAAATGTGGCTTTTTGACATAAGATTTCTTTAAATTCTGGCCAATAGTGTATGAAATTAGAATCATCTTTAAAGACTAAATAAAAAATGTAATTTAGTTTTTTATTGAAAAAGAGTGTAAAATTAAATAAGAAAACTTTTATAATTAAATTAATCGTTTTGTAAGTTAAAAACCAAATGAAGATTCGGATCATTTTTAAAGATTGTAACCCACCACTAAACAAATAAATCATTGAAAAATAATTCATAAAAAGATTCTTTTAGAATAATAGAATGATATTTGCTAGCTTTGCTTTGCTTTTAATACTTTAACAATATGAAAGGGAAATATATAAATACTCAAAATGATTATTAAATAAAACTATTTATGATTCAAAGCAAAAATACAATATAGATAAAGGCAAATATGATCATTATCAAGAAAATCTATTTTATTTTAAATTTTTATTTGTTTTTGTATTTGAAAAATCAAATTTACTTTTATAATAAGTCCTCTTGAAGAGCTAGCATCTCTATATGAATCAGCTATGTGCTTTTTACTTTTATTTACATTTGCTTCTGCTTAATCTGTATTTTCAGCAATGCTTTATTTATAATAGAAATCAATCTCTTAAAAACTCTCAATTAATTTATTTATGAATTACCTTTCTATCATGGATTCGTGGAACTGTACCATTGATCCAATTTTTTTAAACATCTCATATACACCTTACAGTTAAGTATTTAGCTTTTTCATAGCTTCAGATACTTAAAGTTATTCTTTTTCTTTAAAATCTACCTACTTGTATCCTAAACCACCAGAACTACCTCCCTCAATATCATCACTTTAATTATATAAAATATTTTCAATAAATTAAATAGCCGTTATCCTTTCAAAATTCATTTCCATACTTATTATTTTATACGAGAAATTGTGCTTTTTAAATCCTCGGGCCTCTTCTTTCAACACCAGGAACGGCAGCTCCAAACAAAGGTTTTTATTAATTATGTGCTATATCCTATATAAAAGAATATTTTGAAATTATTAAGTTTTAATTGATTTCGAAGATACTTCCATTCTTTTTGTAGTTGTTTTTTTATATTCGTCCATAATCTTTAAAAGAGTGAACTTAATAGTTTCAATAATAGATTTATACATAGAATGACCTGCACTTGATTATCTAATACATTCATCAGCACTAGCGCGTTCTAATTCATTTATGCCAGATTCAACTTATTTTATATTCTAAAAAATAAAATTATAAAACCTATTCACAAAAGTAAAGACATTACTTCTCCAATTAAAACCATTAAATCATTAATTTTATTTTCTTCATTATTAAATAAACCAGAACTCTTTTATACTTTTGATTAAAAATCATATACGTAAATGGTATCATTTTTAATATAAAAAATATACAATTATTTAATTCTACTAATCTTTCACTAGTTATTCTAATCTTTTCTCTCAAGGCACTCGATTTCATAAAGAAGCCTTCAGTTTTTTGTTAAAAAATATGTTAAAATCATGTTTAATCGCTCTATTTATAATGTAATTTGCAATAATATCTCACTATTAGTTGAATATATTTCTTAGTTTTTAGGCTTTTTTGTTCCTGTTGTAAATGCCATCGCTTTTTATAAAAACTCAGCAGTTTTATCATTAAATGAAGATAATCCATTGTTTTCAAAAACTGTATTTCCTTGTTAATGAACTGCAAAAGGCGTATTAAGCTTTTAATATTTGTAAGACATTGATTGTAAAACACTAATTAAAAATAAATAGCAAAGTATAAGTATTAATTAAATATAAAATGAAAAATATGTTTCTACTTTAATTAAAATAAAGGTAATAAGATATTGATTAATTAATAATTAAATAAAATCAAATTTATTTCAATCTATTAATCACACTTGTAATTTATTTATTCTAAGATAATCAGTTTTAACATATCCATATTTCTGTTTGTAATAGAAATAATCTAATTTCCATTACACATTTTATTCAAAATAATTTATTTAAGTCTTCTTCATCCTTAATAATATCAAAATAAAATAAGACTTTAAAGCAAATTGTTAATCATTTTTTTTGAAATTCACAATATCAAATTAGAATAAAATCTTTAACCACGATTATATCTAAATTACAGATCAAAATTCAATTTTTTGTTATTTGCATTTTACTTTTTTTAAGTTGTATTAATACAGAATTAAAAATTATCTAAAAAAACCATTAGCAAGCATTCAATGAAAATAGAAAAAACTCTTAAATTTAACTAATAAAAGAACAAGATTTAACCATACATTAATATAGAATATAATATTATTTTAAGAATTTTTAAATATTAATAAATATATTTAATAAGATTTATATACTATTTAACATATTTTTTCATTCAGCTTTGAGAGCAACTTTAGGTTTACCTTTGTTGAGCTTATCTAAGAGTACACAAGCTTTGCATATTTAATTAGAGGAAACAAAACCACATTGGACACACTTCATCTTCTTAGGAAGTTTAACATTTATATTAATTGCAATTTGTTCAGCAGAGTGAATAATATCAACGATAGAGCTAGGTCTTACTTTTTCAATATCTTTAATCAATTCTCTTACATGACCTCTGTAAGCATTTGGTGAATAAATACATTCTGTTGAGAAGTAAACTAACTTTTTATGATAGGCATATAAAACGATTTCCTTTTCATAAGTATATTTGAAGGGCTTAAGTCTTGGAATATGGTCATCATCATCACCTCCATCTGCTCCAGTAGTAATTTAAACCTTTAAATAATGCATGTATAAGTTAATAAAAAATAACTAGCATTGAATATTCTAAATTACACATCTTCCTAATCTAAAGAAGTCACCTCTTGCAATATTCATTAAAATAGTTTCAGCAATATCATCAGCATTATGTCCAGTTAAAATTTTATCACAATTTAACATCTAAGCTCCTTTAATTATTAAAAAAATTTGTTGAAAAACTATAATTTTATCACGAATATAAAAATTTCATTAAATTTCGATAAGAATAATCTTATTAATTTGTTTATTTTGTTTTAGTAAATAGATTTACCTCTATCTAAAGCTTATCTTCTGAAAACACCACAAAAAGTACAATTGTTGTTAAGACCTATTTATTTTACTATTTCATCCATAGTCCAACCATACAAATCTTTGTAGCTTAAAATTTTTAATTGCAATCCATAAGTTACTTGGTTATCCTTTACAGTTTCCAAAGAATCATCTCTGTATCCTGTAATACCTTCATCAATACTTAAAAGAATAAGTTCTAATCCATAATCATACTTTTTATTCAAATGACTCATAACATGAATAAGTACTGTACTATCTTTACCACCACTAGCACCCATTGCTATTCTTTCACCCTATTTTAAGAATGATTTTTGTTTAAATTACCAAATTTTCATGAAGCTAATAAAATTTATTTTGGAATCATTTCAAATATTTTTAAGAAATATTTACTCTCTTAAATAAGTTGTTGGATATAATTGTATAATGAATTTCTTCTTCGAATGCAGTGAAGAAACATTCTTGGCAAATTAATTTTCCTGTTTTAGGTCTGACTATAAATGCCTTTTTTTCTTTGCAGGTTTCACAAAACTTAACCATAACTTTAGAGTATAATTGAAATGCTAAATATATTAATTGATAAGTAGATTATGCTTTTATAAACTAATAATTAATTAATCTTAATATTTTTTGATTATTAAATAAATCTAAAATTTATAGTTTTTGCATTACTTATAAATAATTCTTCTTCTACATAAATCTAACAAACCTTTTGCTAGATTGATAGATACTTTTATCCTGTCATTCGTAGATTTTATCATATCAAATTACTTGATTCATTTGATAGACTCTTTTAAAAATCTGAAATTTTTGGGTTAATTTCTTAATTTTTATAAATAAACACTGATCATTATTTCTAAAGTTGTTTTCATTTATTTTTAAAAAATTTGTCATTATTATCCAGCATTAGTTTTCTCTATCGATTTCTGAAAATAATTTATAGTTTTAAATAAATTTTAGGTCTGGCAGAGCTTTTATGATCAAACAAAAATTTTTTCAATATTTATAAAAATTCTAAAAATGTTGATTCAAAAAGATTGTTTGATTGATTATTGACAAAGGAACATAGTATATCAAAGTTTTTACTTTATAATTTATAAAAATTAATTTAGGTTTATAAATTAATAAAATATAAAATCATAAAGAATATTTTTGGTTGGTAAAAAATGAAAAATAAATTTATTTATGAAAAAAACCAAAGTTGGTATTTTAATGTAAATATTATTGATTTAATAATTGGTATCTTTAAAATTAAATTATTTTTAAAGAGAAAAGCTAGATTTGAGTTTTTTTAACAACCAATTATGTATTTTGTATAAACTTAAAATTTTATAATTTGTTTAAATAAAATCAAATATTTTGATAAAATAATTTATCAATAAAAAGCTATTAACTAAAATGTTAACTATTTAGTTTTATTAATTAGGATAAAAACTTAAATAAATTATAAATAAGTTGTTGAGTTGCTGACAAATCATTATTTCATAGACAAATATAGAATAGTAAATAAAATTATTTTGGAAAAGCTGTAGATTTTGTTGATAATTAAATGAAATTATTAAGTACAAAAATGTAAATAAATACTAATAATTATTTAATTAATTCATATTTTTTTAATATAAAATATATGATAAGTAAATGAATTGTTTTTGTTATATTTAAAATCAATAAACATCAAGTTCTTTGTTTTTAGCAAGAAGTCTCATTTCATCATAGAATTATTTACCATGAGAGTTGACAAGCTTATAGAAATAGCTGTTTGGACTTTCTAAGAGAGTAGAAGGAGTTTCGACTTCCTTCAAGTTACCAAGTTCTAAAACAACAATTCTATCATACTGAATAATAGTTTTTAATCTATGAGCAATTGTTATAACTGTAGTCTATTGAAATAATAATAAAAATATTATTTAAAATTATTTTATTTAAATATTATTTACTTAAGTGAGTTCCTTTTTAATCATATTTTGAATTAATCTATCTGTCATTTCATCAATACTTGCAGTTGCTTCATCCATCAAAAGTACTTTTGGTTTTTTCTTTTGAAATGAAAGAATTATTATTATTATTGTTTTATAATCTAAATATTTACAATCAAGGCTCTTGCAATGCAAATTAATTATCTTTATCCTAAAGAAAAGTTGGCTCCACCTCCTTCAACAGCTATATGTAATTTTTTCTATTTATCTAATTAGATCTTATGAGCAGCAGGAGTATTATTTGCCATCTAATCTGCTTTTTTCTCACCTTTACTTTCCTTTTCTAATTACTTTTCAAGAATAGAGTCAAGTTGATCCCAAATCTCCACCTTTTGTAAGACATCACATATGTCATCATCAGAATATTTTTTATATGGATCAATATTTGATCTAATAGTACCACTGAATAACAAAGGATCTTAAGGTATGATAGTTACTTTTTCTCTTAAGTCATGCAATCCAATATCTCTAATATTTTATCCATCTAAAGTAATTTAACCTAGTTGCCCCTATTAAATTAAATTAATTTATTTTAGATTTTAATTTTTGAATAATTATAAATAATTACATTATTATCTTGAATTAATTCGAGAATTCTCATTAAACCTAAGGTTAAAGTACTCTTACCACTTCCAGTTCTACCAACAACACCAATTTTTTCATTGTTATTAATGTTAAAGGAAATGTTATTAATAACAGTAGGAAGTTCTTCTCTGTATTTATAGGTGATGTTATCTAACTGATATTAGCCTTTTTGAGGCCAGTTTTCAATAGGCTTTTATGATCTCCAGTCATTTTCTTGAGGATTCTTTTCAATGTATTACAGCATTCTGACAACAGCATTCATACCACTTTCAGTATCTGCAACAAGCTTAAGAGTAAATGACAAAATAGCTGAAATCTAGAAACTATAGGATAGAGCTAAACCAATCAAAGATCCATCACTTTGATAGTTAACATCTTTACTCAAAACGCCAAAGTAAGCTGTACCACTAATAATAATTAAAGCAAACATTTCAGTAATAATAGAAATCCATCTATTAGTATAGTTCATATTAGTGAAACTGATAATATAATCTCTTTCACTATTTTTATAGTAAATACAATCAATAATTCTTCATTAAAACTTAATTATTTACTTGGTAAGCATTTTTTAAATGAAATCTCTTTGTTTTCCAAAAGCCCTGATAACATAAAGTCCATTGATAGATTCTTAGTAATGAGAGATAACTGGAGCTCTTGTGTTGGCTTCTAATCTCTTAATTTCTCTAGCTGTGACAAGATAATATCTATTTATTTTTAATTGAAAGTAAAATTATTATTATTCTTTAAAAAAAATGTTTTTCTACCCAATAATTCTAATATAAATGAAGAAAGCAATGAAGAAAACAATAAAGAATAAGGGAAGAATAATGCCAATCATGATGCAAGTAGCGATAAGTTATATGATGTTTGTTACTGCAAATTGCATATTCCAGGGAAGAGAACTATCTAAATCATCCTAATCTTTGCTTGTTCTAGCAACAATTCTACCAGTTGGTGTGATATCAAACCACCAAAGAGGACTGCGTAATAATTTACTGAGCAGAGATTACTAAAAGTTTTATGAGCTCTTTAAACTGAAAACACCAAATGTATAACCTCTGAAGAAAATGAATAAACCAGAGAAAATAATTAAAATAGCATAAATTCCAATATAAGCTCCTGTCTTAAGTTCGTAAGAGTCAGAACTCCATTAACCAATCCACCTTTAAAAAAGATAAATTTAAATAAGTTAAAAAGGATGACTAAACGATTTAATAAATTTAAAGATTTTTCAAATATTAAGAAAAATCAATGAAGAAATTATGAAAAAGTAAATAACAATAATAAGTAAATACCAATCGGAAATCATTTTTAAAGCTTAAGCTAAGCAGAAGCAAGTAAGCATGACAAAAGTATTTTTAAGACCAGAAAAATTAATATATTTTTTGTAGACATAACCTGGTACTGCACCTGTAGCTCTTTCTTCTTTTTAAACAGTTTTACCAACTTATTTCTTGATTTCTTAATTTTTTTATTCTTCTTCATTCTTTTCTTTATCGTCATTAGAGTCTATTGTTCTTCTTCTGACCTTGTTTGTATCACTAAGAGCAACTGACTATCTGCTTTTTAGATCTAATTTTTCAGCTAAAATAGAAATTAATATTGAAATTTAGGATATATGTAACAATAATTACCTGAAGGAAGATCTGGATCATCATATCTAGATTATTAATCATCATCTTAATTTTACTAGTTACTTTCTAATTCTTGACCTTTCTTTTGAGAAGTTCTGCTTTTTTCTTTTTATGATTTTTCTTCTTCATTTTTCTTGTGTTGTTCTTCCATTTAATTCAATCTGATATATTCTTGACCATGTTTCTTTAAATATTCATGAGTGCCATCTTCTACAATTTAACCTTCCTTCATGACTAGAACTAATTTATTGATTAATTAAGCAAATATTAACAAAAGTTTATCTTATTTATCTTAAGATGTTTTACTTCTTGGTACTTCAGGCATGTAGTGAAGAGCATGAGTGACAAAAATAACAGTTTTATTTTTAAGGGCACCTTTCAAAACAAGATTAAATACATTCTTTCCTACATGAGCATCAAGGGCACTTAAACAATCATCAATAATAAATATGTCTGAATCGGAATATAAAGCTCTAGCTATAGCTACTCTCTACTTTTAACCACCAGAAAGATTGATACCTCTTTCACCAATTTCAGTCATATCGCCTCCTGGAAGGACCTAAGAAAAATAAAATTAAAATTAAAAATTCAAAAATAATGAATTACTTCTCCATTTTCAATTTCAGATCTTAATTAACATCTATCAATAACATCATTGTATTTCTTCTCATCCCAAGGTTATCCAAACAAAATATTGTCTCTTAAGGTAGCATTTTATAACCAAGCCTATTTATTTTAAATGAATAAATAATTAGAATTTTCAGAAATAAAAATTTACTGTTTAGGGAACATAAGCTACTTTTCCTTTCACTTTGACTAAACCTGAGTTTTTTTACATTTCACCAAGAATGGCAAGAAGCAAACTAGACTTGCCAGCAGCTACTTAACCTACAATAGCTAACATTTCTCCTTTTTTAACTTTAAGATTGATCTTTTTGAGTATATTTAGGTCTTTAAGAGATAGTTATTCAAGAGGAGTTAACTTATTAAAATCTTCTTCTTTTGGGACAAGTTAATCATTTTGGGTGGCTATTGTTTCACTTTTAGTTTAGCTATTAGCAGAAATAGGTTTTTAAGCATTATTATTACCATTAGGAGTAGGTTTCTTCTAACCTGCAGGTGGACCACCACCTTATTTCATATACTTCATTCCTTATTCATTATGAATAGCAGCTGTTACAGATTCCCAAGCAAAGTTGCCATCAGTGATTTCAATTTCTCCATCTTTTTAAGTAGGATCATCTTTAATCACAACATTTTCATCTCTTTCTTCACTCATTAAGTAGAATTCTATTCTAGTCATTGAAGCTTTAGCATTTAAGTACATCATTAAAACCATAGTAACCATTCTTAAAGGAATAAGAAGTAAATTGAATAAACTCAAAACTGTATATGCTTTAGCAGCAGTGAAATCATCATAAATAGCTGCGTATAAACCGAAAATGAGAATACTCATAAAGAGAGGAGTGACATTCATAGTAACTTCAATTAAACTCTTTAAAATTTAACTTTTCATCAAAGCTTTTAATTCACTTTAACGGATATTAAAAATACGCTCACTAACCATGTCTTCCCATGCATAATACTTTTATAAAAATATTAAAAAATTGTTTTAATAAAAATAAACTTTTAAAAATTAAATTTTTACCTTGATAACACGAATTCCTTCAAAAAATTCATTGACTGACTTAGATCTCTTGTCAGTGAAAGTAAGTAACACTTTTCTTAAAGCAAAAGCTGCAGCGTTTATTTTCTTTTGGAGAACAGTTCCAACAATAAAGAAAACTGGAGCAACTAAACCTATAGGACCAATTTATACAATAATTAAAGCCATACTAACCACAACCATAATAGGTGAAGAGACTAAGAAAGTTCCCATCATAATTAATTAGAATACAGCTTATGAATCGACTGAGATTAAGTTCATAGTTTTTCCTATTTTGTATTATAAATTAATTTTAAAAATGATTTAAAATCATTCATTGATAAATACCTGTATCAAAGTACTTTCTAGTTGATGAAGACACTCTCATAATTTTAGTATAGATAGAGCTACTCAAAGAATTTAAGACTTATAAGCCAACATAGTTAATTAAATGCAAAGAGTGTTAAAGAATAAATGTTCTGAGGAAATAACAGAAAGTGAGCAAAGATGCCCATAAATAACCATGCCATTTGGGTTCATCATCACCATATGAAATATAATTGAGAATTTAATTTAAGAAAAGTGGACCTGAAAACTATTTTGATAAAGAATAATAATGACATTAAATGAATTCAATAAAAGAAATAAATTTTAAAAATCAAAAGTAGAGGTAAATTTTGTTTTGTTTTTTAATAATTACAAAGAAATTTAAACAAAAATTTAAACTTAAGTTGAAATTAATTGATTTGAAACCTCTGGAAAAGAGAGGACAAATTCTTATTAATTTAAACCATAACAATTTTTAAAAAGAAAAAGAATTTTGGAAATTCTTTGATCTAAAACAGTATTAAAGAAATACTAATCAATCAATTGCTTTTTTAATCTTTGATTAATTTATGACTGAATAATACTAAGTAAATTCTTAAAACTTAAAAGTAGACTCAAAACTAATTAAAATTCATACCTATAATAAATTAGCTATAGTGGCCAAAACACAGGCTACGATAAAAGTCTTTAGGCCTAAAATTTTAAGTACTTTTTCTACTATTTTTCTTTATTAAAATGGTCTTTCTTATTGCTTGGTTCCTTTCTCTCCAGTTTGGGTTCTGAAGAGTTTTTCTTCAGCCATCTTCTTCACATGTTCAGCTTCATCATGAAGATCTTATCTTCCTAACGATCTAATTTGTTAAATCAAATACTCCTCCATGAAATTATAAGCAAAGAGGGGCTACTCTTTTGGTCTAGCATCATACAAATCTTCCTCTGAATTTTATTGAAAAAAATAATAAACAATGATAAAAATTTTCTAAAAAAGTAATTATTTACATTATAAATACTTCTTTTCCTTTTCACGCTTAGCACCCATAGACATAATTCCTTAGGTCCAGTAGAAAGTCAGATAGGAAAAAAATCCAGCCTTAATTTCATTATTCTCTATGTATTTTGTTTTTCCTTTTGAAATTAATTCTTCCTATGTAAATTAAATTTTTGTATGGTTCACTTATTCAGTATCTTAAGAGCTTGTTTTTGCTTTCTTATTTTGTGCATCATTGTTAATGAATTCCTTATTTTACATATCAATAGCGATATGAGTAGTAGGGGGCTTAACTTAATCTGCTTCTTTTTGCACTTGCATTTGGGCAGTTGATATATAAGTAGTTGATTAACTTTTATAATAATTCTATTTGTAATTTAAGCAGGTTAGTTGTTTTGAATATGGTAGTTTTTATTCAAAAATAAAACAAATTATTAGTTTTCTTTTGTTTTTTTAAAATTGTTAATCTTTAATCTTAATTCTCAACCCGAAAATATAAATATATATTTAAATTTTTTCTGGAATAATTCTAAAATTGTATAAAAAGAAAAATTGAATGTCTCCTTTATTTCTTGTAATTCAATTTTTTCTAGAAAATAAAAAGATAGACTTAGGTAAATCTTACATTTTTTAAATGCTTAATAAATTAATCCCAATCCTTTTATTGATAACATGCTTTAAAATAAACCTAGACTTTTAGCATTTTACATATTACCATTTTAAAATTCATGAAATAAAAGATTTAAAAAGGCTTTTTTGTGATTAAATTTGTTTCAAAAAGGATCCTAGAAAGTGCTTTATTACTTTTTATTAAAATTTTTTTCTATCAAAAAAAGAGAAGTTTTTAAGAATTTCTATAGATTAATTAATGTAAGTTTTCTTCCATTTGGTGGTATTCCTAATAATTTCTGATTTTAATAAAAAGTAATCATTGAATTATTTTCTCCATGCTTTTAGACATAAATTTGACTTATCTAAATTTTAACCTCTCAAATGCTCAAAAATCTTACTGATTTTAAAACCGTTTAATTGCATTAATCAAAAGCTAAAAAATCCCTATAAAATTTTATGATAATCATATAAATATAAATGTGTAAACTCAATTATTATTGATTGATATTAGGAATGTGTTAGGATCAGAATTTATAAAAAATAATTAATTTCAAATCGAGTTTACAATTTAAACAAGAAAGAAAAAAAATAGAATGTAAACCATATAAATCAACTTAAGTAAAATCAATCAGTACAGCATTTTTTTATTTATAAAAAGGTTTTTTATTAAGTGGTTTTAAATTATTTTTTCTGATAAAAATATCTTGCTCAAAATCAGTTTGTTAAATAATTTAAATAGATGTTGGATTTTCTTAACTAATTGACTTTGAAAGAATTAATTATAATTCAGTTGATATTGTTTCAAATGTATTTTAAGATAAGTAAAAAAAAATGCAATTTTGTTTAATTTTATCATGTAAAGAAAAAAAATCTAAAATTTATTGATCAAGAATATGTATTTTTCATTTAATTTTTAAATTTATCAAGAATAATTAAAGATCATTTAAACTCAAATATAGACAAATAAGCAGAACCTTTCTTTTTTATATAAAATTTTTTGTTTATTTTCACTTTTGATTTATGTAGCAAATCAAATTAAGAAATGCAAAAATATAGAATTACATTATAAATAAAAATATATTTGATTCTTAATTTTTCATACAAGAGAAGGAAGGTATTTAGCAAAAATAATTAACTTTAAGAAGAATGTATTAAACAGTTTTTTGTATATAATGTATGTAGGAATAGTTTAGTTTAAATAATTTGGATAAAGTTATTTGAAAATTAGTTAATAATTTTTTACTATTTTTATTATTATTTGAAAATGAATAATTAAAATTTTGTTAATTGTGTTGTTATAAATATTTACTGAATTTATTGAAAAAAAAGTTTGGTTGGTTGTATGTTCAGTTCCTTACTATTTTGTTAGTTATCAAATTTCTAAGTTAGACTTAGTTTACTGCCTGTTTTGAGAAAAATTCAAGTCTTATATTATTTGACTTGATTAAGCTTCATTTGAAACAACACCTGATTCAAGATTCGTTTTCATAATCGATGTTTCTGCTAAAGAGGGAAGTTGATTTCTATTATTGCGAATATTAACATTTGTAGTATTCTATAAATTGATAAATCTATTTGCTTGACCTTGCTTGTAAAGATTATTGTGAATTTTATATTCTTCAGAGCTAAAAGTGAAGGTACAATTCAAACCTCTCTCTGTTCTTTGTGTATTAAGAATTTCGTTAAAAGTATACAATTAATTACTTTTATTATTATTATTATTATCTTCAGGTAGTACATTAGCACTAGCGCTAGCGCTCTCTTATTCTTTTTTTACGGCTAATTATTTCATTTCTTCTAAGAAAATCATACCATTTTCCATAATCAAATTTCTGAAAAAACCTAATAAATTAATAAATGATATTAGGTATTAGATTTTTTTTAAATAAATAATTTACTTTATTCTTTATTAATGAGATTCAAAGGAGTATCGAATTCTTTTAGTGTTCCTTTATCTAAAACTAAAATTTTATCATATTATATAATAGTCTTTAGTCTATGAGCAATTGTAATAACTGTAGCCTTTTAAAAATAAGAATTTAAATTTATTTCAATCAAATTATTTTTAAAAAGTAAAAAAATTGGTTTTTTTGATAACTCTTTGAAGATAAATAAATAAACCAAAATTTACATCTTTAAGTTCTTGCTTTATGAGGTTTTAAATTAAAGAATCAGTCATCTCATCTATGCTTGCTGTGGCTTCATCCATCAAAAGAATTTTTGGCTTTTTCTTTAATAGAAAATAAATATTATTTTTTGTTTATTTTAAAATTTAATGTTACAATTAAGGCTCTTGCTATACAAATAAGCTAGCGTTGGCCCAAAGAAAAATTAGATCCACCAGATTCTATGACTAGATTCAGCTTACTAATTTAATCATCTTTTTAGTTTTGGCTCATTACACTAGTTTATTTCATTCTATTTTTCTCTATGGCTGATGCCTTTTTATCTTGTTACTTTTCTAAAATTTAATTAAGCTAATCCCAAATGCTCACTTTCTTTAATATCTCTACAATTTCTTTCTCTGGATACTGATTAAATGGATCCACATTTTCTCTTAGAGTACCTGAAAAGAGTACAGGCTCTTAAGGGATAATCATTACTTTTTATCTCAGTTCGTGCAATCCAAGTTCACGGATATCCTATCCATCTAAAATAATTTTGCCAATTTCATTCTAATAAAAAAATATTTAAATAAAGAGTTAGTGATGTTAAATAAAAGTTACATTTTAATCGAAAGCTATTTCAAGTATTCTTAATATTCCAAGAGTTAAAGTTGATTTTCCACATCCAGTTCTACCAACAACGCCTTTTTAAATGAAATAAAAATTTCAGAATTAATTTTTTAAAATAATTTAAAAATTTACCAATTTTTTGGTTTTTCTCAATTTTAAAGCTGAGATTATTTATGACTTGGGGTAGCTCTTGTCTATATTTTAGAGAAACGTTATCAAATGCTATTTCTCCATTATTTGGCCAGTTTGGAGGAGCTTTGCAGTCATCCCAACTGCTTTCTTGTGGATTAGAATCAATCAATTCAATCATTCTCACTAATGCATTCATATTAGATTCAGTATCAGCTAATAATTTAAGTGTAAAACTAATAGTTTAAGAAATCTAAAAACTAGAGGAGAGAGCCAATCCGATTAAGGAAACATCAGAGACTAAATTGAAATCTTTGCTAAGCACACTGAAATATGCACAAATAGAAACAACAAAAAGTCCCATCAAATCAGTAACTACAGATACCCATCTATTACACTAGTTTTAGTTAATAAAACTAACAATGTAATCTCTTTGCCTAAAAATAATTATTTAAAAAATAAAATTAAATTGTAATTTAATGAGTAGAAAATTACTTTTAAAGCATTTTATTCATGAAATTTTGTTATTTTTTAAATGCTCTAATGATAAATATGCCATTTGTTGTTTCTTAGAAATGAGAAATAACAGGACCTCTTGTACTTGCTTCTATCTTTTTTATTTCTCTTGAAGTGATTAAATAAAACCTAAAAATTAAAAATTAATTTATTGTTATAGCAGATAGAGAATATTTTAATTACTTGATGATGATAAAGTAGATGTAAAAACAAAGGACACCGAGAATAATAAAGTGAGGAAAGATAATGCCAATTGTTATGATAACAGTTACTAATTAAAATATGTTTGTAAGAGCAAACTTCATATTCCAAGGTAAAGTGCTATTTTGTAAAAATAAAATTATAATTGATTGATTAAGAAAGAAAGAAATTGATAAGTACCTATCTAAATCATCTTGATCCTTTGTTGTTCTAGCTATGATTTTACCAATAGGAGTCACATCATACCACCATTGAGGAGTATGTAGCAATTTCGAAAGTAATTTAGCCTAGAAAACGTTTGAACTGTTTGTTGTGAATAAACTAAATGTGTAGCCTCTTAAATAGATAAATATGGCTTAAAAAAATCCAAAAATAAAATAAAGGATCATGTAGAATAAGTTTGTTTCATTAAAAGCATCTCCACTCCACTAACCAATCCACCTAATAAAATAAAAATTATTTTTATTAATAAATAAATTTTTTAACAAAATTACCAATCAGAAATAATTTTAAAGGCCTAAGAGAGTGAGAAACTCAAAAGCATATTGAATGTAGCACATTTTCCACCTGAAACTATGTATCTCTTGTACACTGAATAAGGAATGGAACCTTATATTTGTAATTATAAATTTTTAATATTAGATACATATCAAATATTCAATTAATACTATCTTCGAATTATTTATCTTCTCCCAAATGAGATAAGTTGAAAAAACTTTTTCTAATTTCAGATCTCCTTATTGAGAATCTGCTTCTTTTCCTCATAGGTGACATAGCAGACCTACTAATTACACTTACTTCTTTTGAACCTTGTCTTGAAAATTATCGAGACATCTCTTTAGAACTTTGTTTGGAGAATTATCTAGAATCTTTTCTTGAAAGATTATCTGCTAACTTTTGAAAGTTCAATAACCTTGATCTTTAATCAGCAAAATTAACTATTATTTTTTTCAAAATTTGTATTCAATTAAACAGAAAAAATAATGATTTAAAAAAGATAAGTTACAGTCTTGGACTTGCTCACTAATATCTTATAACTGCTCTTTTATTTTTCTAGCTTTCCTTTAAAATTAAACTCTTTCTTATTAGTAATCTTCTTCCTCTTAATTAGAGCTTTTACTTTAATTTTCATGGCTTTCTAAGCTTTTTTGTGAGGTTGAGGAACCACTATCACTACTAGAATCAGAACAAGAATCTTCACTATTAGAATCACTAATTTCTACTCTATCATCATCATCTGATAAATTAATTTCTTTTTCATTAACTAATGTTAATTTTTGGTATTCTGGACAGTTCTTTTGTAAAGATTCATGAGTTCCAATATCAGCAATTTACCCCTCCTTCAAAACAATGACTAGTTAAATAATTTTTATAAATTATAATTAATTAAATCTGTATAAAATTACTCTTTTAAATATCTTCAATAAAATGTATAGCATGAGTAACAAAAATAACTGTTTTTTCTTCTAATTCCTCACATATAATATCATAAAATATTAATTTGCCAACATGGGCATCAAGAGCACTTAAGCAATCATCAATAAGATAAATATCTGCATTGGCATATACTGCACGAGCTATACCTATTCTTTATTTCTGCCCTCCAGATAAATTTACACCTCTCTCTCCAATCTCTGTGAGATCTCCAAGGGGAAAAACCTTTTGATAATAGATAAATAGTAAAATAAATTGAAAAAATAAAAATTACTTCTTTATTTTGTAGATCAACAGTTAATTAACATTTCTCAATAACTTTATGGTATCTTTCCTCATCAAAAGGTAATCCAAATATGATATTATCTCTTAGAGTTGAGTTTTACAACCATGGCTTTTTTTTAAGCAAAGATTATTTAAATTTATTTTTTCAAATTAAAAAAATTTTTTTACTGATTAGGGAATATAAGAAATAGAGCCATTAAGTTTTAGATTACCAGAAGTTTTTACCATTTCACCTAAAATAGCGAGGAGTAAGCTACTTTTGCCAGAAGCTACTTAGCCAACAATAGCAATAATTTCTCCTGCTTCTATATGAAGGGAAATATTTTTTAGTGTAATTAAATCTCTTGAAAAGAACTACTCAATAGGATTTAATTGGAATTATCTTTGTTCTAATTATTAGACTTATTCAGCAGTAAAAACTTAATTTTTCTTTACATTTTTATTTTCAGCTGTAAGTAAATTTTTTTATTGTTTGGTAGGGTCAACTGGTATCATAGTATTATTTTTTTAACCAATTCTTTTGTTATATTTACTCATGCTATTATGAACAGCAGATTTTAAAGAATCCCAAGAAAACGATGCATTTTCAATAACAATTTAACCAATATCTAATTTATCATCATTAAATTTTTCTATTTCAATTTCTTTTTCTTCAGCAGAAAAAAATTCATTTATTCTTGCTGCAGAAGTCGTTGCATTTTGTTACAAGAGAAGTACTATTACAATCATTTTTAATGGATTTAGTAATAAATTTAGTAAACTGATAATGGTATAAGCTGTACTTGATTCAATATCTCCATATAACCCAGCATAAAGACCAAATATAAATAAACTTATAGCTATTGGAGTAGAGTTCATAATAACTTCTACAACTGTTTTAATAATTTAGTTTTCAATTAGATTATTAGTTTCAATTTTTCTGATTCCTAATATCCTTGAACTGATTATTTCTTCCCATCCATAATACTGTTATAAAAATATATTCAGTAAACGCTATTAATTTTATTATACTTATTTATTACTTTTATAATTCTGATGTTCTCAAAAAATTCATTTAATTGCTTAGATCTTTTATCTGTCCATTAAAGTATTACTCTTCTCAGTTTAAAAGCTTTCGAATTCACAATTTTTTATAAATAAGCCCCTAAAAAGAAGAAAAATGGAGTGGCTATTCCAATTAGCCCAAGTTCATAAATAATAAAAGCAACAGCTACAAGAACAATAATTGGACCTGTAATCATATTTTATGCCATCATAACATATCCAAATATAGACTGAGAATCAACCGTTACTAAATTCATTGTTTTACCTAAATTTATAGAATAATAAAACAACTTAATAATAACTCATATTTGACATCATTTTTGCAAATTAAATTATTAATTGAAATAGAAAGATTTTTAATAATTTTAAATAACAAGCAATATTGATATTGTTTTTTAAAATCAATTTTTATTCAGTTTTTTTAAATTAATTCAATTATAGATAAATAAATATATTTATTTATTTACCTGAGTCATAATATTTTCTTGATGAAGCAGATAATTTTAAAATTTTATTATAAATTGAGGTATTTAAGGCATTTAAAACTTTTATTCCTACTCTGTTAGTAAGATGAAGAGAATGTTGAAGGAAAAACACTCTTAAAAGATATCCAAAAAAAATAATAGTTGCGTAGGCATAACCATGCCAAGTCGGTTCATTTTCATCTTTTAGAAACTTAATAATATAATTTAAGACTATAGGTCCTACAAACTAAATTACATAAAACAAAGAATAATTTAAAGAAAGTAATTACAAAATAAATTTAAATAAAATATACTAAATTTTTGGCTAGTAAAAATTTGAAATAATTACTATCTTGGTCGATAAAAAAGTAACAAAATTTTTAAAATTTTTTAAACTTTAAATAAATATTGCCATTTAAAAAGAAATGTAAATTAAATTTACTTACTTGACAAAGGTTACCTAATAGAGAAAGAATAGTAGCAATTACATATTCTTTCATATTCATATCTTTAATAATATTATATAGCATATTATCGAGTTAAATCTTTTATTTTGCAAATTATTTCTCTTCTTTTAAGAATTCTTCTTTCTTATATGTCTTATTTTTTTTGCATTAAGTTAATTTTTTGATGTGTTCTACTTTAGACTATAGATATTGATTGCTTTTCTCTGTCATTTATCCTAAAAAATTCTTTTCCATATAGTTGTATGCAAATTCTGGAGTTTCTTCATCAATGCAATCATACAAATCACTTGCTTTTTTCATTTTAAAAAATAAAGCTAAAAATATATCTCTTAAATATTTTAGCATAAACTAACTAGTTGCTTTTTGATATATGGGTTAAAAAATCCTATTATCAAATTACTCCTACTATGTAATTATGTTGAATAAAAGAATAAAATACCATCTAAATTTCTTTTCTATTTAATGCACAAGCGCCCAGTTTTTAGAATTTCTATTGTCCATGAGAATGTCATGGCTGAAAAGAAAGATGCTGTTTATTCTAAATTTTGCTTGTATACTTTATTATGATATCTTGGTGTCCCGCCACCTGGCTTGTCTGAATTTTGTTTTGAGAACTTACTCTTTTATATTCCCGATTTGATTGTTTGAAAAGCATTGTCTTATTCTTAAAATGAAAGCTAATTTGAGTTTCTCCTGCTTGAAGGACTATTTTACCAATTCGCTGAAGTCCTTTTAGTCTAAACCTAATTATTTTTTTTGAGTACCTGACTTAACATGTTACTTAATCAATTGCTTATATTGATTAACTATCTATAGACTTTTACCTTTAATCACTCGTATTTGGATTTAACTTATTTTACTTTTTTTTTTAAAATTATACAATTTTTTTAACAAAATTTTTCTTGTGTTTGAAGTAAATAGAAAATCTAAAATTTTTATGAATTGATTACTGGAGTATATTCAATAAGCATAAAAATATAAATAATCAGGCTTGATAAATAAATCATTTATCTTTGATTGGCCGATTTTTCTAATGCATTTAAATACTAATCAATCAAAATATGTAATTTTTTTTTGAATAAATTTTTTAAATCCATAAAAATTACTCTCTAACAAGTCGATATTTTTGTAATAATTTTTGTTTGTAAAATCTGTAAATTTACGTTGTAAAGAAGTATTACAAGATAAATTTTCAGAGTTAAAGAAACCATCAACACAGTATTTTCTTAATATTAGAAAAAAACAAAAAAAAACTATCAATAAAATTAAAACTAAATTAAGGTAAGTAGCACTGATGATTGTAATTGAAGATTGTTTTAATATGAGGAGATAAATTACAGTATTTTTAAACAACAAAAAAGCAAACATTTTTGCTTTGCTTGAGAAACTTTGAACAAGATTAATCAAACTTATTTTATTTTCTAAATATGGTTTAACTTTTATGGAAAGAAAGTATTTTTTTATCTTTTTAAAAAAAACTACTAAATAAAAATGTGTGAATAAATTGTTCTGATATTTTAGAAAATAGATTTATTTTAAAGAAGAACGTTCAACGATTAAATTTACAAAAAATTTTTGTTAATTTATTGAGAAGAGAAGTGTACTTAAATTAATTAATCCTTACTAAATATAGTTTCCAATATTGATTGATATTTATTGAAGTGTAATTTAAATTTTTATCATTTCATTTACCAATCATTCATTAAACAAATTAATTTAATTTATTTCCTTTTAAAAAATATTTAAATAATGTATTTTTGAATTCAATTTTCAAAAGGCTTAAAAACTATTGAATAATCAGAGAGCGTGTTACAGCAAATATAATAGTTTGGGAAAGTATATTTATCAATCTTTTGGTTGATTAGAGTAAAAAAATTTATTTAATCGAAATTTAGTCTTGTTTAATGTAACCTAATAAAGATAATTTTGAGTATCAAAATTTTAAAGTAATCCAAAAATATGTGATATCAAAAATTTGAAAAATATCTTAAATCCTTTATAATATTCTACGGCCAAATTTATCAAAATAGAATCAGCTTTGGTATGACTTTTGAGAACTAATTTGTCATATTGTTTTATTTAATAAAAAATAAGGTGATTCTAATACGAATTAAGATTTATGTTAATTGTATAAAATCATTATAAAGTAGTAGAGTATTTGGTGAATGACTAAATAATCACTCATTTAGTAAAAAAGAAAAGAATCATTTACCTTTATAATAAAAATAATTTGAAGCAGAGCATTAATTAAGTTAGAAAATAGATTGATCCCACACATAATTCAATATTAAGAAATATCTCCAAAATAAAATTAAGGATTTAAAAAATATTAGCTTGATTTTAACAAATAAATTTTATTCAAATGAAATTTAATATTTTTCTATAATTTTGAAAGGACTATCTTATCCATTTAATATTTATTATCACAGGTGATAATTTGATTACAATTTAAATTAGTGTCATTACTGATTTTAGTAAGAGAAAAACGATTTAAATTAGAAATCTTTCTTAAGTAAATTAACTAAAGTTAGTTTATGCGCATTTTTTCTACCCTTAATCCTAGTAATCTTCTATGTTTAGTCTTTCTTAGATTGCACTTTTCTTTAGAATTTTTGAAAGCTTTTAAGCACATTTGAAACATTGTTGTTTGGAAAATAGGATTTATATTCTCTTTAGCTGTCTAAATCTAATTAAATAAATAATTCGTGCTCTTAATTTATTTCTTAATTGTTATTAATTAATTGATCTATTTTTTGGATCTACTGTTAATATTACCATGCATCAAATTTTTATTAATTTATATTTGAGTTTTCTTAAATATGAGAAGGATTAATTGCTTTTTACTAAATCTAATTCTTTTAAAAGAAGTTTTTATCCTAGCTCCCTCTTTTTTACTGAGCTAAGCTATACTTTTGCTAAATAATTGAGCTCATTAAAGTATTTCCTTTCTTAAAATTTCCTTATAGAATTATAGAAGTATTTTACTGTGTATTATTAATTAAAGTTGATGATGATGTATTCGAGTGGCTATTTGAAGCATTTAGTTAATTATTAATTTCACCTTAGGAATTGTTTATAATTTAATCAGATATATTTGTATTTTGTTATTTAGAATTATTTTCTGTTTAATCCTTATTATCTGATTCGTTTGTCTTTCTGTAATTTAATAATTCCTTTTTACTGCCACTTAAATTTAATTGCTTTTACTAAAAATCTATAGAACTTGTTTTCTAATAAAATTAGCTTGAGCACTCTTTGGCTTTTTATCTTACTAGCAAGAACTATTAATGCGACAATTATAAATTAGAATTTTAGGACTATTCATCAAAATAAATGCTGTCTTTTTATTCAATTTTTATTGTATTTGATGAATTTATATTAAAATTTTCTATTGTAACTTTTTCTGTTTAGGTGATATTTTATTTAGTGTTTTCATTATCTGAATCACTAGTTTCAACTTCACATTCAATTACAGGTTATTTAGCATCATAAACATTTTATTTATTACTTGTTTATGGTTTGCTTATATTACTCTCTTAAATTGTTGTGTTATCAATATCATCTACCATTTATTAATAATATTCACAAAAGGTGTCATCTTCTTCTTCTCCTTCAATGAGTTAGATTTAGTTATTTTCCCAACGAAATTAAGGGACAAGCATGTAAAAATATAAATCATCAGAGTTCATTATTTCTTCTTCTGCTTGAGAGTCTATATCATTAAATTCATTATCTGTTTCATTTATGTACTACCACCTAATTTCTCTAAGTACTTTTCTTTAAAAAAATTAAAAAAATATGTCTGAAAAATTATCAAAATTTACCTCACTATTTTATTTTTAGAAAGCGTATTAAATTTTTATGAACAATTTCTGATCCTTTTTTCCCTTACTTGAGATCTATCTATGTTATGTCTATAAATCGTTAATACAGGTTCTCTCCTCTTATCATAAAATGGACATTTCAAAATTTCATGCCCTCGCTAATTACAGCTAAAGCAAGTCTAATCTGTGTATCTTTTGTAAATTGTAAGGTTATCCCTGATTCTGCAATAATTTTCCTAATTTCGAAAATTAATTTTTGGTTAAAAAAGTAAAAAGAATCTAAGCGTTACGTAATCTCTGGGGAATTGCTTTAATACTGACAAAAAATCTTTTTTATTACAGTAAGCCAAGTAAGTAGTTTCAGAACTTATTGCTCCAATTTATTCCTAGTATGAAGTAAAAAAACCAAACATCCCTAATGTGTCACCAGTCTGTAAAAATTAAAAAATAATTTGAAAAGCAATCCTTTATTATCTATTTATTATTTATTTACTTTAGCCACTCCAACAACCTTTCTTTCATTGCTTATATCTTAAAAGATTTTTACCTCACCTTAGTAAATAAAATAAATATTTTCATTTTATGCATGCTCTGAAAATATGCAATCTCCTGGCTGAAATATGTTCTCCTTCATATGTAAGCAAAATTAATCTCTAGCCTTTTAACTGAAATTTTGTTTAAATACTTTACAGTTAACAAGAATTTTCCCAAAAAACTCCTTCTTAAACTCTGATTATATATTCTATGAAAGATTTTGAAGAATTTCTTCACCTCTCAAGTGTTTATTAGCCTAAGAAATATTTTTATACTCAATAGCTTTAAGAATTTAAAGCTAAACTTTCTTGCTAATCTACCTATTGCTCAAATATATGTTAATGTCATATTTCTATTATCTTTTAAAATAAAAACATTAATCGAACTCTGTTAAATTAAAATAATTTACTTATAATCACTCTCTCTTTTCGAGATTTCTTAGAAAATAGCTCCTAATGTTAGCATTTAAAAAAAAATTAATTTAAATTAACAAAGCAATTATTTCTAATTTAAAAAATATAATGCTGGGCTTTTTCCTCAAAAAAGAAATTAAAGTTTGAATTACCTATTGTGTTAATAGAATAACCAAATAACCCACTGCTTATGACTGTAATAACTATTACATACTACTTTTCAAGATAAGATATAGGAACGATGTCTCCATAACCAACAGTAATCATAGTAATGAATGCAAAATAAATACTATTTATGTATCTTAATTAAACTTTATCGTCTATGAATTAGAACTAGTTCAGCCAAGTTTGATCACTTCCTTTTTATATTTCTGATAATGCACAATAATGGAATCCACAACCTACAAAATGAGCCATTAAAACTACTAAAAGAAGTAACTTAATTAATTCAAAAGATGTGTTGTACTTTTGTTAGAGCTAAAAGTGCTCATCTATCATTCCTATTAACTAAGGTAGCTGAAAGACTCTTAGCATGCATATCCATTAAATTAATTTATATTCATCACTTTGAATGAGATAACTCAAAGTTGTTATTAAATTAAAAAAAAATTTGTATTATATGTAATTTAAAAAAATTTTATTTAGCTTAACTATCAGCTATCCTTTATGATAATAAGCTTGAAAGAAATTTAAAATAATATCAGCAGACAAAATAAATTTAGGTATTATTTCTAAGCCAATATGTTCACCAGAACCTCTTATAAAAGAAATAGAAAAGGATGTTTAAAGAGGGATAAGTATGATAGAGATAGAAATACTGACTAACAATAAGAAATTCCAAAATAAAGCAAAAGTATCACTTGGTTCAATAACTCTTAATCTGTTCTTAAAAAAAGGCAAGTTAACTTTTAAATCATCATCCAAAAAAAAAGATTAATCATCAATTGCTTTAAAATGCATGTTATTTATATTTTTATAATCCCTGTAATACAAATGATCTATCAATATTTTACTAAATTTCTTTACTTTTTAAGCAACCCCTACAAGCTTCCACTTTAAATCACTAGCTTTATTAGTATTACTATTTATTATTTTATTTTCAATTAATTAAGCAGCTAATGGGGTATTTATTTCTGCTAATTAATTATTTCTCAACTCTTCTTAAATGGTTGCTGATGAAAAAAAACTTAAATTTAATTTATCAACAAAAGGAGAGGTTGCCTCATATTAACCATTTAAAGTTGGTGAGTTTGATAGTTTAAGCTTTTAGTTTGCTAAAAATTTAGATTTTCTTCTTTGAGAAAATTCTTAAACGTTATCTTCTTCAAAAGCATTATTTCTATTAGGTGTTTGTTATCTATTAGAAGCTCTTGAGCATGTTAAACTCTCCAATGCTTCTTCTTTGAAATTACTGCTTTAAGGAGTTAAATTTTAATTTTATGATGAATTATCTGTTTTTTATCTTTTTTGATTTCTTCCATGAAAATTTATTGTTAATCTTTCAGAAAATCTGCGATTGTTTTTATTATTTTCGAGACTTCTACTTTAATTATCAATATTCTTTTGAGAAGAACCATCTTTTTTTATCTTTTAAATATCAATAAAAGAATCATCATTGTTTTCTGTAATGTCTTTAAACATACTTTTTGCATTACTACTTTCACAAAAAAAATCATCTATATTTTTTTTTGTTCTGTCTGAAGCACCTTCTTCACCATCAAATGTAATTTCTACATATTCCTCATCTAACCCCTCCTTTTTTATTGCTTATCTTTCTGTTGAAGCTAATCCAGTCTCAAAAAGCTATCTTCTTTTAAGGCATCCAGTCTATTCTATATTGTAGCTTCTAGTTTATTGTCTATTAAAATCTTATTACCTTTTCGATTTGAGAGTTGATTTCCTTTAAAATAATTAATTAGAAGATTATGATGATGAAATCAATTCATTCCTACTATGATCTTAACTTAATTATGAAACATCTTAAATTATTGTTCTAACCTCAGATTCATCATTTAAAAGTTCAATTTATTTATCTTCTTCATAATCATACTTCTCCTAATTTTAAAATCTATTATAAACAGCAGATATATTTATCTAAGAAAGCTAACTTATTTCATCATCAGTATCTTCATTTCTAAAATTATTCTAATTAGGTCTGTTTTGATTATATAGAGATTGATTATTTGTTTGAGTATTCACATATTTTTATTAACTATTCTTTTATATCTTCTAGCCCTGATTTTTACTATCATTTAATGCCATACTATCTTAAGGATTAGGGTTTGTTTAAATTAACTAATCTTTTGATAAATTAGTATTTTGAAATTTTATATTTTTTAACATTAAATTCTTAAAATTAATGTGTAAAGTTAGTGTTTAGAGTTTACATAAAATTTATCTTTAATCTTGAATAGAAAACAAAAAATTGAATTAATTTTTGATTCTTTATTGAATAGATAACAATTTCATTAATATTAATCATTTTTTAATATAAGTATTGATTTAATACAAAAAAATTCTTCTAAAAATTGAATTATTTACTTCAATAAATACTTTTTATTTCTATAAATATTTTAATATTTCATTTCATTTTTTATAGTACTCTAAAATGAGAGTCTTCAATGATAAAGATTTACAATATCCTTTTGAGGTTTTGTTAAATAAATACATTCATTTTCATAAATTTATCTTATTCATTTAAATTTTAACTATTTTCATTTCCAGAAAAAAAATTATATTAAGATCACAAAATAAGTTGTTAAAGAAAATTTGATTTTAATTCCAAATAAAACATCAACTTTTAATTAAATTGACTAGACTTTAATTGAGTTCTACTTTACAAAAGTAATATAGTAAGAGGTATTTTAAAATAAAAGGAAGGAATTTATTTTAAATTAAAAAGTTTATTATTAGAAAGTTAAATATATTTTTATTTAATATATATTATATTTATGTAGTATGACCAACTCTTTTCAAAGACCCAGAAAATCAGATGAAATTTAAGAAATGTATGAATTAATAAAATTTAGTTATCAATTAAAAGTTCATGAGAATGAGTTTTGATATGAGAATTTGGAGTATTTTTTATTATGTTACTTTCGACTGAAATTAAAATTTGAAATAAAGATAAACATGATAACAGGTAAATTAAATAAAATGCATTATTTGATATAATTTAGATGGTATTTAAAAATAAATGATTTTTTTTAATTTTTTGAAATATTAAAACTAATTAAATTTTCAAAAGTTAGGAAATATGTATGAATTAATAGAATTTAGAAATAGTTAATATTGTTTACTATTTGATCTATTATTTAATCATTATGATTATTATGGTATTTCATAGTATTTTTTGTTTGTATTTACAATAAATTCAAGTCTAGGAGTGCTAAAGTTAAGTTTAGTGAGGCTTTAAGTTTTTTTCTAATTAAGACTCTTTTTTTGATCTTTAAATTATTTTAATCTTATATTGTGTATGGACTGATTTTTTAAAGGACCTTATGGAAGTAAGGAGGAACTTGTTGGTAAATTAATTAAAGTTTCCACTCCATTAGAAGGGTTGTTGGTTTCTTCTAAATAGAAGCAGGAGTTTAACTTTGATGTTTCTGATTTTTATGGAAATCCATAGTCTTAGAGGGGATTTTTCATTTTATTGTGAGGTGAATAGAAATTAATTTTTTTAGTATCTAAGAAAACATTTTCAAATTTTACATGAGAAATCGAATTTAATTTATTTTTTTATTTAATTGGTAGATTTGATAAGTTTTAGATTGAAAGATTTGATAATTTTGACATAGATTTTAAAGATTTTTATTCCTTTTAATAATCCTCAAAATATAGAGATTTTTAATGCTCGCTTATCTTTCTGCTAGGCTGATTGCTATTTTATTAACTCTTTTGGGTCTCTTTTTGAGAAGTATTTCTTTCTGGAGATACATTTTAGCTATAAAATTGTAATTAGAAGCTAAGTTTCTTATTTTTTTGCACTGGCTACTTTGAAGATTCACTATTTTGTTTTAAGTTTGGAAGTTCTAAATCTTAGAGAGACGAAGTTGGTGAAACAGCTAAGAATGATTTCTTTTTCAAAGCCTCATCTTTTTGGATTTGAATTATTTATTATTACTCTGGATATTAAACTTATTTAAGTGGTATCAGACTATTCTAACGAGTGTTTTATTTCAATCTAAAAGAGTTTTACTTTACTGAATGAGCTTCATTAAAATCACTAATGCTAAAGTTATTTTAAACCTTACTTAAATCCATACTCTTCCCAACTTGAGGTGTCATAGAGCAATACTTCAAAATATTTTATTGTTACAAGTTATTTGCATCAGTGTAAAAATGGTTCTTTTTCTGAACGTCTGAATCACAAAGAAGCAAAGAAGGTACTTTTTTTGTTTAAGGGGTAAATTCAGGAGCTGAGATTTTTGAAAGTTATTTAAAAATTTAAAATGAAGATTTCTTAACTTCTAATGAATTTGTATTATTATTATTATTATTATCTCCTTAAAAGCTACTGATTTCTCTTTTATTAGGACCTATTGGAGACAAGTTTTATATATCACCAATATTTTCAGATCCTTTTCTGCATGAAAATAATTCGAATTAAATAAATTTCTCACTCTTTTACTTTTTTGGTAAAGACAAAGACTTTAAAAGACTATTATTCAATACATCTACTGTATTGAGATCTTAAATACTTTTAGATCCTCTTCTACTATTTGTATTTTTGATATTCATTTTTGATGTATCTTAGATGTTATTTTCTTTAATCAATTGAATTTTTGGATTACTTAATATGAGTCCGGATGAATCACTTAAATCCTTAATATTTTCTGTTGAATTTTACATATCCTTGTTGGTTTCTGTCAATTGATTAAGTCTAGAATCATTTTAATCCTTAGAAAACAAGTAATTATTTCTATAATTCTTAAAGTATTGGTCAAATTTTTTGGAAGTATCTAAATTAAGTTGAGGCAATTTAGGCTTTTCTGCAATATTGTTAACTTTAACCTATTGTTTTTCAAATAAAAAATGAATTAATTATTTATTTAAGGAAGTCAAATAATTAATTAGTAAATAATATGCTAAAGACTCAAACTAGCAAGTAAGATTAAGCATTAAAAAGATAAAAAAATATACTTTTTGGGGAATTTTTTTTTTTAATGAATTTCCAAAGTCATAGATAAAGTTTTCTGGTGAGGAAATCTTAGCCATATCTATTTAGGACTATTTATTGTCTTTAGGAGAATCATGACTCCTAAATTAGTTTTAGCTTTTCTTTAGCATGATTTGGAGAAGTAATTCTTTAGAAAATTCTTAAAAGTTAGAGCTGCTTTACTCTACATATAGAGGGATATTGCTTTTAACACTGGGAGAGTTATTTTAAATTTTTATATTATTTGAGGAAGAAGTATATCCCTAAATAGTGTTTTCATCTTCTTTGTTAGGATTTTAACTTCTCATTGAGATTTACTTAATAGCCTATTAACTCTTCATATTCTACATAAAGAAATTTTATGCTTTTTCAAGATTTTACTTGATTTCTTATCTGAAATGAGTGTTTTATGCCTCAGCTTCTACTTCAGATCTCCTCTAATCAAGGATCTCTTTCCTTATTTTCTCTTTATTTTCCCACATTAATTTGAATATTTGTTTAATTGAATTAGGAAATTTAACTTCAATACTCTTTTTATCACCAACTAGAATAATAGCTTTAGGTGATAAAACTGTGCAAGTATAGTAATAGCAGTAATTTTCATTCAAGAATAATTCTTCACCAATGACTCCTCCAACAGATAAAATGCTCACTTTAATCTAAACACTCCTTTTTTTTATACTATTTCTAACTTCTTCCTCAACTTTAATGCATTTTTCAAGTTGAACTTCTCCTTCTTAAACAATAAAAATCTTATCTTCTTTTGCACCCTCTATACACAAGTGATTTCCCTTTGTGTAATTTTCAGGCTATTATATTATTAATAATTATTTTAAGTTAACATTCATTTGATAAACTAATCAAAAATTAATTAAATAACTTATTTAAATTCATAAAAAAAATGAAAAGTAAATTATTTCAACAAAAAAATTTTAAAAATATTTTTTTATTCCAGGAATTTATTCTAAAAGATTTCATAAAATATTTGGTAATTGAGGTGTTTTTGAATGTAAGTAAAAAAAAAATTTAGTTAGATAAAAGTTAAAATGAGTGGCTGAAAAAAAAGAGTGAAGATCTTATTAAAAAGATTAATGAATAAAAATCACAAATTTTTTTGATTTAATTTGCAATCTTTACCAAATAAATTAAAAATTTTTGAGTAAACTCAAAATTTATTATTGCTCACTCACTCAATTTCAATCAAGGATATAGAAAAAGTAAATCAGATTTTTTAAATAGTCATAAACAAAAATCTAAATTTACTTGAAAGCAATAGAGCATATTGTCCATTTTCTGTAATGTGTAAGTATTCATCTCAGGAAATAATTGTGTTATTGTATTTTTTCTGCTTAATAAAATTTCTTAAAGCCCATTCAAAAATTCTTTAAAGTATTTCTTTTCAAGAGTTAACATTTCTGATAAATGCTAATCAACAACAATAGTAGCAGATCTTTTATCATTATTTAATAGTGCCTTCTCACCAAAGTATTTTCCACATCCAATAGATCTTGTAGTGTTACCATATTTTTTTTTAAGCATCTCCTTCTCTTCAGGAGTTATGTAAGGTACTTAACTATTCTTATTTTTCCTACTCATAAAAGATAAAGCATTTTTACTCATACCTTTGATCTTAGCTAGTAGAGAAGACATTTAAATAACAGGAGACTCTATTTCCTACTAATCTAATTAATTATCATCTTTGTGCTTTGCTTGATTATTACTATCTTTATCTAATTCCTCATCCATATCTCTGTTGATAAATATCATAACACTACCTTGCAATATCAAATATAGTCTGTTATCATGATCATCTCCCTACCTAAATATAATATCTCCTTTTAAGTACTTCCTATATTCGAACTTACTGCAAAGCTTTTTGATAAAAAAATTTACATTAAAATGTTTAAGAAACTTTAAAAGAATATTAATAAATTCTACCATACATGTATAACTTAGTTGTGAGACAAGCCTTTCAAAAAATTATCTATAAAGCCATTAAATCCTTGAACACTTTAAATGAGTTAGTAAATTGCCTAATATTTTTAGTTAAAATTACATCAAAAAATGTTGTTTCTTCAGGATTTTGAAAATATTTTATCAAGAAAAACTCTAATTTACCTCACAATCCTTTACTGACTTCTCTTTTTTAACTAATAAAGCTCCCAAACTGTCATAGCAACTCTAATTTTGTTGGTTTTAAAATTTTACATTAATATGCTAATTATAAATTTGATTTTGATTTACTAATTAGGTAATCTGTGGTCTCTTAATAAGTGATCCTTTCATTTATACTTGAATAAAATAGGTTTAAGTAGAGAAAAGGTAACACTCTGAATATTATATGATCTTATTTAATAAATTTAGAAGTGTAAATTGGAAGTAAAAAGCTTTATTTTATAATTTATTTAAGAAAGTAGTATCAAATTTATTAATGTTGATTACTGTGGCTATTCTTAACAATTAATTGTATTCTATTTGCTATTATTAAAAAACGAAATGAAAAGCTCTTATCCTTTCAATTTCTTAAAATCTTTAATCAAAATGAGATTAAGTTAATTAACATTTCTTTTCTAACCTATCTTTTAAACTAATCATTTAAAGACTAAATCTGCTTATTCTTAATTTTTACTTGAAATGAAGGCATATTTAAATAGTTGTAAAGAGGAAAAGGTTTATCTTTTCATCTTCCAAAACTCAAAAAAATTTAATTTATGAAAAATACATATTTTTAAATGTTTTTTAATACAAGAAGCAATTGAATTAATATATATTGAATAATTTCATTTAATGTAATTTAATACTTGATTAGTAAGAATAAAATAAAATTGTAGAAATAGCAAAAACTTAATTAGGATATATGTAAATACGTTTTTTCAAAATAAAGTGTCACAAAAAAATATAAATTATTTATCCACATTAATTATTAATAAAAGGTAGGTATTAACTCAATCAAACAAATCATAAAATATGATATCACCTTTCATAATTTATGAATCTTAGATATATTTTTTGAATATAATTCTTTAATAATTGACTACGTACTTAAAAAAATTAAAGTATATTTTTTAGTTAGAACTTAAATAGGCAGGCATGTTTTTTGTTTTTAATTAAATTATTCTATCTAATGTAAACTACTTAAGAAAATATATAATCTCTAACTCATCTAACTATTAATCTAATATAATAACATCTGGTAAAATTCTATTAATTTTCATTATATCAGCTAACATATCTCTAGTAAATGGTAATTGTAATTTAACTTCTACTTCATTATTTTCATTTAATTTTCTATATTTATCTGATTCATTTTATTTAAATAGTATTCCAGCTTAAGAAAAGGATACTAATAATGAAGTATTAACTTCCTTTGAGGTTTCTTATGTATTTTCATATAAAATCCCTACTGTTTATATTTTTGCAAATTATTTTTGATTAGTTGCACTCAATTTATTATAATATTATAACTATTTTGGATTTAAAATGAATAGGTACTCTTTGCTTAAAAAATTATGCCACATTTGAATTATCGTAATAATTGCACTTAAAACTGAAATAATCAAGGTTGCTTTCACATTTTCATTTGTGAGTGAAATAAAACCATTTGATAATAATATTATAAATATCATAAATAATATTAATCTAATGAAAATTTAAACAGTTTGTAATACTTCAAGACTTTTCTAGGTGCAAATTACATTAATTTTGTACTTTTTTAAGTTTTTTTTTTAATTATATAATGTGCTAAATGGTACCTAGAAAAAAAAGGGTAAAGAACATGCTAAATTTCTGCAATATATATAAAGAAAATAATAAATTCCACCTCTATAATTCCTCTGCATCTAATAGAAAAGCCAAGAGCTTGTAAATAAAAAGATAAAATAAATCCAATTACTGTAATTTGCCACTACCTCAAGTAAAAAAAGGGCACTATTAGAATAGATAAGAGTAGATATAACTATAAAGATATCTTGTATTTCAAATTTTAATTTCATAATCCACTTTAAGCACGTGTATATATTAATTAACACTAATATCTAGCAGGGTATTATTAATTGTAATTAATTTCTAGGATAAAAAGTAAAAACTAGCAAACATGAAGACATTAATGATTTAAAAATTATGGATACTCTTATCTTGTGTTTTTAGAACTATCTGTAATCTGGTTTTTCAATAAGCCAAAGGTTGCCAAGTAAAATACATTAAAGTTGAAATAAATCTTTATTGTCATCATCATCAGTAATACAAAATTATGCTTAATAATCTATACATAAAAACCCTAATTGAATATAAGATAAAGTGTCTCTTGTTTTAACTATTAAAACAATCATTATTATTGTCATTGGCAATTCTAGTAAGAATAATAATCTAAATAATCCGATTTAGTCTGAATTTTGTCTCATTTTTAAAAATATTTTTCTTCTTCTTCTTCTTTTTTTTAATTTTTAATCTTTTATTAATTTTTTTTGTTTTAGATTTGCAAATATTTCTTTAAGGTCCTAATTTCATAAATAAATTGATAATTAATCAAAAGTGAAAATAAGTTTGTTGATTTTAATCATAAATATTAGCTAGGTACGTACGAAGCAAAATCATCCCATAAATCTTACTAATATTAAAATAGAAAAACTCATCATTTATTAATTTCTAAGAAAAGAGTTTCTATAATGCAAATTTGATTAATCTTTTTAATATGAAAATGTAAAGCCACTTCATTTAATAAAATTTTGTACTTTTTGCTTTTGGATGAGTCATTCTAGGTGGCAAGCTGTCTCCAATCTTGCTCAGGCTGAAGATGGATGCTTTTAAATATTTAAATTGAAATTTAAGAATTTGAATATCTAATTTCACTATTATTTGGTCGGATTAAAAGAAGTTGAAAGTTAATTAATTTTTTTTGAATGTGATTTTTCAAACTTTTAAATTTAGAAAAAAAGATGCAAATGGTTATTTACACTATAAAAAATAATATATGAATAAACTTAAATTAATTTATTTGTCAAATTTAGAAATGTTTCTTTAAAATCATCATGATAGTATCTTTAAAATCAGAAATATCATCCATTTTTAAATAAAGCTCCCAAGCAGACATAATATGAACATCATTATTTTTAATCAAATCCATCATGTATGTTATCTTATTTAAAATAATCAGGTTTAATCATTTAAATCAAAGAACTAATTAATTAATGATTACTTTTTCTTTAGGCTGCTTTAGGTCAAACAAATACATTTTTACTGTATCTTTGAGTTATTTTACATAATAAGCTTAGTATATTATGGTTACATTTTCAACAAATTCTTATCTGTCTCTTGTAAAATCATAAACTTAGAAAGCACTTTATATTATTTTATGCTATTCATTTACCAGCTTCATTATTTATTAAGAAGAAGGGTTATCATTTGTAAAATTGAAAACAAAAACTTACATCTTCAATAATTTTGATATATTTAACTTCTTTTAACAGAGATTACATTGTGTAAATCACATCAATTTAAGACTGAATTTTTTTCTATGTCTCTTCTTTCTGCTTTTAATTTTTGTTGTTTTCTTCCATTTATTAAACCTCTTTTTTAATAAAATTTTATTTATACTTCATTTTTTGCATTTATTTAATTTTTTACACAAAGCTCTGTATTCAGCAAAGTTCATAACTTATTTTAAAAAGACTGAAATATCAGAATTCTTTTTTTGCTTATATGAATTAAATATTTTTAATAAGTCTTTATCTCCATACTTCACAACCTTAATTTTCAGAAAAGTAAAATTTTATTTTGAAATAACGATCAAATGTCAATTTACTTTTTCAATAATTTGAAGATTTTAGCTTGCTATTTCAGTACTTTTTAAAAGATATATAATGATGTTTATTTAATCAGTTTCTTCATCTGTCTAATCATATTCTGATATTTCTAAAGTTTGCTTATTGAAGTAAACTTATTCAATCAATTTAACATTTTCTAAAAATTCATCAATATTTAAATCAATGCAAAATAGTTCATAAGCTGCAATAGTATTCAGATCTTACTTCAAGAATAAATTGTTTAAAATTCTGAAAGCTCTTTCTCCAATTGAAAGATCTAAGAACTAATGAATAAAAATAAATAAATTGAGTCAAATTTTAAATTGTAAATTAAAATTACATAAAGATAGGCTATATTAATCATAAATCCTTTATACTTAATCAGTTTTTCCTAGCATATTGTTGACTCAAAGCTGATTAAAGTATTTATTTTTATTTTAAGATCTCTATATTATTTTAATGTATCCCTATTATTTAAATTAACATAAATTAATAACAATTTTCACAACTTTTGCTTTAATTTACAATAATTCTTCCTCTACATTTGATGTCTTCTTAAAGGACTCCAAGACAATATAAAATGGTACAAAATTTAATTCATACATATCTTCAAGTTCTTTCATAATTTCTTGGCCAATATATTTTTAATTCAAAAGATTTCTATAAAGTGAATACTATTTATTTAATTAATTAAAAATAATTATTAAAATCTGCTGCGTTCAAAATTTAAAATATTTTTTGCTAGATTTTCATTTCAAACTTATTGAGTCAGTTTTGTTAAATTTTTAAAATAATTTGAAACTATTTCTATCTCTGCTTACTTACTTCTTTAAAAGAGAAATAAGTTGAATAACTTTAAAATTTATTGATTAAATATTTACATATTATTCATCTTTGTAGGTATATTAGGATTAAAAGTATAGTTCTAATTATTTCTAAATATTTTATAAGTCTTAATCTATTGTAAGTTGCTCTTCTAGAGCTTCATTAACATTTTCTTGAGTTTATCTTGAATTTAGGGTAAATACTGGCTTTCTAAGTTTTTTTTAGCGATTTGCATATTAAGAATATCTAAAAATTTAGGTAGGTGTATCTGGTTCTTTAGGTTGTTATTAAAAGAGAGAATGGGTCTACTAGGAGATTGCACTTCCATTTAATTCTACATATTATTATTCTTTTGCTATTTAAGAAGGAGAATAATCAAATTATTCTACAACTTTTTATAATTAACCCAATGCTTATTCATCTATATTGTATTTCTTTTAAATATTTTAAAATAAATAAAAACCAATAGAAACTATTTATTAAATTACTCCTTTTTTATTTTTTAGGATAGAGGGGTATTTTTTTAATTTAACATTTTCTTCAAGAATTGAAAGGAGAACATTTAAATCTCCAAGAACCATCCAATTAAGGAAAGCAGCTTGGATAGGAGAACCCTTCTCATTTTCACTTTCTTTAATTATTTCAAGCTATTTGCTGTTAAATTTAGCAGCTAAAATACTTTGCATTTATGAAGAGCAATATGCCTTCAATATGGTTAAAATTACTTTTTGTTTAGAATAAGTGTTCAAATTATTTAGTAATTCCAACAATTCCTGATTATTTTACTTTAATCCATACACTAAATAACCTATTTCTTTATTTTCAAGTACATTATTTCCCAATTTTTCTTCCGTGTTTTCTTTTTTCAAGAAAAGCTTTAATCCCTTTAAAGTTGATAAATCCTATTTTCTTTAGAATTTAAAATTATTTTTGAATTTCTAATTTATTTTTTTTACTTTTCTTTAGATGAAACATCAAAGCTCATTTCATTTGGAACAGATTTTTTGAGTGATTTTGAGTTTGCCCTTTTGTGGGAAGCTTAGTTATGGTTAGGCTTGTTGTTGTTATTATCATTTTATAAACAATTGAGAATATTATTTGTGTTTGAATCTTGCAAAATGTTAAAATTTCCTATTTAAGAAGAGCGTAAGCCTGATTTTGATTGAGGGAGATTAATTAAATTGCGAAGACTACTAACAAGCTCTTTGTAATTATTACTAATTTTAAATTAATCGTAAATGTTATTTATCTTTTTGTTGTTTTTGCGAACAAGCTTAAGTAAATCTTTGAACTAATCATCAGTGAACTACTTTCTTATCAAGTTCTTCGAAAAACACTCAATAATATCAAAAAAGTTATCCTAATTTGCTGGTATGCTAAAAAAAAATTTATTTTTAATTTTGATCATAATTAATTTAATTTACTCAGAAAAGCTTCCTTCTCTCCTTTAAAAGTTAGATTCTGAGCCAATTTGATTAATCATTTAGAAGCTATTTTCTGTATATGTGTTATCTTCATTGAAATTAGACATTCTCTTATCACTTTTTGAATGGAATAAATCATGCTTTTAAATATACTAGTTCATAGCTTTTATTATTTCTTCGGAAGCATCATAAGAAAGAGCTAACTCCCTTTCAATTATGATGTTATGACCTTGATAAAAACCTATTTATTAAAATGAGAAATACTTATTTCAAAGTTTTTCAAGTTAAATCTATAAATATTTGAATTCAAAATAGTGCTTTTGATTGTTTTTTCTGATTAATTTTATTCTTTTATCATAAGATAACTAATTATTCTTTATCTATTTGCAAAATGAAGATATAATAATAAATGTAAATTTTACTAAATAACATAATATTATCAGAGGGTTAGAAAGGTGATCTAGATCTTTTAGAAGGATATAGAGAATAGTAGAAATCTACAGAAGGAAAATGGCTTGAGTATGACTTGCAAACAGGAGGTCCATACTACTTCATGGCTTATGTGTCATCAAACAAGAAGAAGCAAAATAAGTATTCAGGATTGTCCTTTCCAGGAAGAGTCATAAATACTTCGAAATCCTCAATAAAAAATTGACATGGCTCATCACTGTATTTGCTTGCACTCTTTTATTTATTTTATTTTATAGAATAAATTTATTTGATTGATTCTCCGTTTTAATCAAAATTTAATCAACTAAAATAAAAGTTTAAAAATATTTCTATTATTCTATGAGGATAGCATTATCATTTTATTTATCTGCTACTTTTTAGAAGAGCTTGATTAGTAGAGGAATTTGCAATTGATGGATTTTTACCTTGATTGAATAGCGATGAGAAAGCTTTTATTAAATATGAGAAGGGATATCATTTGATTTATTTCTAGAGGAGGCCTTATGATTAGATTTAGGTTGCTTAGGAACAGATTAGCTCAGATTTGAATAAGATCTTATATTTGAACTTTGGCGAGTTGGATTGGAATTATTAGGAGAACCTAACTGAGTATTGGATGATATCAATTGGAAAGTTTCGTTGCTTAACTAGAAGTAATTTTAGTTGCAGAATTCTCCAATATCATAAATGATCCCAGCTGATTTTATAAAATAATTAAATTGAATCCTTTAATTTTTTCAAATTTTCAAATGTCAGAAATAATATTATTTTTATCAAGAAAAATTTGCTTTAATATTTTTCCTTAAATCAGTAATTAAGGTCAAAAAGTATAGGAAAAATAATTACTTTTTTAGCTTTTTAATCCTAGAATGTTGCTATCAATCATGAATACTACTTTAAGGAGATTTTCAAAATGATCAACATTTATACCTTCCCTTAAACAAAAGTAGTTTGTCATGTTGTTGTAAATAATACAAATCTATTCGTTAGTCTATTAGTATTGCATTTTATCTTTGATATCTTTTTTTAATTGATAGGATATGTGGCCTGTTTGCTTGTTATTTGCTTAATTGATTCTTCTCCTTTCTTTTTTAAACTACTTTACTGTATTTATTCAAAAATTTACTAACAATTATCTTTTTATTAATTAAAATTTAATTTAATTATTTTCATTGAATATTATCTTCTTTTTCAAGGTTTGGTGAGAAAAATTGAATTGTTTATCTATATATATATATATATATTTATTTACTGCATATTGAATCAAAATAGTCTTGCATTCAATCTCTCTCAATAATCATATAAGATTGCTAAAGTCTTTCTATTAAGTTATTTTTGAATAATTTTTATTTCAAGATTTGGTTTTAATTTCTTATTTCAAATTATTAATGTGAGCTAAATCAAATTAATTTATAAAAAATATATTAATAAATTGCAAATCTTTTAAAAAATAATTTATCTTTTAAATTGCATTCTTTTTCAAACATAAAAACATTTCAAAAATTTTTCATTTTTCAAAATATTTTGAGAATCTTGACAAAATTTAATTCTTTGCTAAAAAAAAAAGCGCTCGATGTAGGGATCGAACCTACGACCTTGCGGTTAACAGCCGCATGCTCTAACCAGCTGAGCTAATCGAGCGTTACAACCTTTATAATTTTAGCTATGTATTATCATACAAAATCTAATATAATTATTAAATTTTACATACAAATTTAACAAGTAAAATATTTTTTCCAACACAAAAAATTAATTAAAATTTATCTAAATATAAATTAGAATTAAATAATCTTTTTTTTAATTAAATTGATTTGTTGTGAATACATTAATATGATAAATTTATAAATAATCAGTTTATTAATAATTCAAGTTAAAATTCATAATATTTTAAGTTTTATAAATGTTTAAAGAAATGCTTTATGTAAGATAATATTTTTAAAAATTTTTAAATTAAAATCATCAATCATTGGTCATTTTTTCTGACCTATAATTTGCATGCCGTCTTATGAAGTTCTTGGTCTATTTTAAATTTTATTTTAGGATTTATTTATAAAAATACCTCCTAAAGAGTTTCTGTGTGATTATTAACTGAAAGGGCGTTGCATATTGGAATCTTTATTAAGGTTAATAGCTTTTTAAGCTCTTAATTATGGAATTTTATTGCCATAATTAGCAAGCTAAATAATTGGTTAATGTGTGCTTTATAGCTAATTTGAAAAAGATCCTTGATTTGGGTTTATTTATGATTATGACAGAGCTTACTAGTTTTAAATTGCTTGAGGATTAATAAAATCTAAGCTTAAATTCAAAATACTCATTTTATTTTATTTAGAGTGCGACATGACAGTGTAATTTGTGCTATTTGTATTTTTAACTTAAACATTTTATATTTTCTAATGAATTCCAAGGTTTTCAAGAGGAGGCCACTTTTTATTAGGGCTTGTTGAGTGATCAAAAGACAAATCAGGAAGTGTTTTATTTAGCATTGTTGATCCACCTTACATCTTAGGAGTATTTCTAAATATTTGTTATGTCTAAAGTGACTTTCTTTTTGAAGAATTTAAATGATTTTTGTGGTTTGAATTGATCTAATTTAAAATATCTTCTTCATGTTCTGTGTAAAAGTATGAAGTATTTTATTAGAAATTTTCTTATGATTCCTAACTATTTTACATAATATACTATGAATAGTTATCTACAGATTTTCTTTTCTTGAAACTTGTCACAGTCACATTATTTTTAGACATTTCTCCTTTTGAAGAATTTGATTAATTCCCTTTATATTATTAGATATTAGAATATTTAGCTTTTAATGGGGAAGGCTCTGGAGAGGTGTTTTTTACTTTATAAACGTCTACTAGATCTATACTTTCTTTATGAGCTAATTCTCTTTTGGAATATTATCCATTTTAAAGTGATTATTTCTTTGAATTAATTTTGATAGGTTCCTATTATTGAGCATTAGTTTCAGAGCTTGAGTTATTATCATCAAACTCTTTGATTGTTTTATTTAATTTCTTATTATTTTATTCCTATAAAAAGTCCTCATCATCGTCATCTTAAGGTTATGTTTTAATAGTACTAAACGTTTCTTCTTTATTTTAGATCTAAGAACCTTCAGAAGTGTTTCTTAGACTATTCTTCTAATCATATTTTTATTCTTCTTCATCTATTGTTTTTTGATTTTTTGTCAACCTATAATTTTTTTTGTTCATCTAATTCTCAAAATTCTCTTCTTAATTATCTTCTTGATATTAACTAATAGGACTAATTTAATTTCTCATATTCATCAAAGGCTCAAAATAATTCTCTTAAATATTCGAAATGTGAACTTATAATGACTATTTAATGTCTTCTCTTATTTAATCTAAAAATTAAACTTACTTTTAATCAATCTACGACTTAAAAGATATAAATTGGTTTTAATAGCCATCTTTGAAAGCTTTCAACTCTTCAAAAAGTTCTTCATTTTTTTATTCTAGTTTTTTTAATTTTTAATCATTAGCCTTATCATCTGTAGAACCTGGTGCTATTTTCTAATTTTACCTTGAACCTGAATCAATTTTATCTTTTTTTTGTAAGTTTTAAAAATCATTTACAGCTGCTTCAAGACTTTTCCTTTTTTCATCAATCTCTTCCTTAATTTATCTAAAATCTTTGTTGACATCAAAAATGTGCTTGTATAAATTGCTCACGTAATTATCATTATCAAGTATATATTTATTCATTTTTTGAGAAGACTCTTTCACTTATTCCATACAATTTTCTAAATTGGATTTCCAATTTTATTCTATTTCTTTAATTTTTGCACTTTTTATTTCTTAAGAACTCAACAAATCTTAGATCTACTGCTTTATTTTGTCATATTCTTACCTTGTTTGATCTATTTTAAGGCTCTTAGACATATCTTTAATCAAATCATTATTATTTTTAATATTATCTAGCAAAAGCTCTTTAAAAGAACAAATATCAACTTTCTATTCATTAATTGTCTGTTTGAAAACACGAAATTCACTTTGAAAACGCTCAATTTGCTTTAATGCTTCTGCAATATCTTTTTTTTTAAATAAAAGACAATTCAAAAATGATAAAAATATGTAAACAATATATACTTACGATTAGCACCCTCATTCCATCCTAAATTATCTTCGAAGATCCTTTTTTCTAATTGTTTTTTCCAATCCTCATTCTTTATTATATTAATGTAGACTTCATTTGATAGATTATTTTTAATAGTCTCTAACTTATCTGTTGTCGTCTGGCAATAAAGTTTAAAATTCATTTGACCAATATTTACTTCATTCCTTAAAGAGTTAACATCCTTTTCGTATGAACTTAGCAAGTTTTTAGTTTGAGAAACAACTCCCCTTGTTTCCTCTTAAAGCTTTTTTTAATTAATATAGAGTTCTTTCAGAGCATCACTGATGCATGTTGGAATATTAGTATATGTATTTTTAAGAATTTAATCCATTTAAATGAATCTAAAAGAATGTATTATAATCTTTCCTCTCTCTAAAAAAGTAATTAGACAGCTATGATTAATATTTGTTTATATCGACTCTTATTTCAAACAATAATATTGTTGTTGGTATTTATCTTAATTATATCCAAACTAATTTAAGGAATACCAATTATTTTAATAAATTTAATAATAATTTAATAATATTTAGTTACAACGATGCATTCGAAATAAAGATAATAAAATACTCACATTTCCTAAAATTTAAGTGATGATTATTTATTCATATCAATTTTTTATCAAAATAGATTGATTTTCGAATCAAAAACATATTGAATAATATCAACCATTCATTTATTTCTTTTAACAAAAATAAATTATTTTACAAAAAATTTAGATTTTAATTTGATTGAATAAAAAGTAATTTTTTATAAAAATTGATAAATTAATTTATTTATTCAAAATTTAAAAAAACTTTTTTATTTTAGAATATTGTTATTTTTTCAAAGATAAACAATAAAATATTATTTTTACTCTTTCTTTTTCCATTTTATCTCTCTAAAGTTTTTATTGAAAAGATACATATCATTTAATAAATCAGAGTTAAATCTTTTTAAGAAGAAAGAGCTGCTTAGTAGAGTATATTAATGAATTAAAAGAAAAAAATTACATAACCAAATTAAAAGAAATTCTCTGATTTTTATTATTTCATATGAAATAAATTATAAAACAATAAATTTAATTTACTGTTTAATACAATTATTATGAAATAATTTCTAAAAATCAAAAATTAATTCATAATTTAATATTTAACTCTTTAAATCTAAATTATAAAATACATTTTTTTTTTTTTTTACAAAGTTACTATTGCTTGCACTTTAGAATTCTCAAATATGTTTTCAAAAAACTCTAATAAAGTGTAGAAATGTTAACAAAAACTAATTAATAGTTTAGAAAATTTTATCAAAATAATTTTTTTAAAAAGAAATTAATAGTTTATGAATAAATAAATATTAAATTTGTTTATTTGTTTGCAATGAGTAAAGTTTTTTCTAATAATGAATTTAAAAATAAAATATTTGTGTTTAAAATTAATTTATCTTTCTTTACATAAAAATAATATGAAATTATTTCAAACATTTTAAAAATTTATTAATATACTATATTGTCAGATTTTTCCTCCATATTTAGGTGGACCCCAAAATCCTAATAGCATTTGATCAAAAGATGCATTTTATACACTTAGGGAATTGAGTTCTCCTATATTATTTTGTTATAAAGCTTCTACGTATTTGGGGAAAGGGAGTTCAACTTTATCAAGATAGACTTCTTCAGGGAAATAGATTTAGAAAATGCAGTCAAATAGTGCAATAGCACTGACATTCTTTACCTAACCAACAGTCTTTTATTATAAATATGAAGGAAGTAAATAAATCTTTGCAGATATAAATTTCTTTATCTTTTAAATAATCTCTAAATCTGGTTATGATTTTGATTTTTCTACAAGCCAATCATCCAACTTTGTAATAAACTATTTTTCCTTTTCTTGTGTAAGAGGCTAAGGAATAATACGGAGGTTATCAGGAATTTCATATAAGAAATAAAAATTTTCACTCACTAGTGGATTTTCTAATAAACTATAGAAGTAAGCTTTTTCGTTTTTGTTGCAAGAGTTTAAATACCACTGTAAAGAACTTGCATAATCTACACAATACCCTTATTATCTTCCATAAGTAAAACTGAATGGGTGAGATTCAGGATTGAGATCTAAAGCCAAGCAATATTGAAGAGGAGGAGGGACAATAATTTACTTAGTATTTTCTTTTTTACTTTAAATTTAGTGAATATTCAAAATCTGTGCTCTCAAATTAGACCACTTTCTAGCTAATTTATTCTGCCAATCTGAAACGAAGTAGCCAAGCTTACGCGCACTTCTGACTATTCTTGCCAAATTTTGAAGATTTTAAACTGCTGAATACTTATTGCTTTAAATGTAATCCTCTAATTCTGGGTTTTATTCCTTAAGGAAATTTGTAACAACGTGTTTAGAAGCATCTCTTAATGTTGCATTATTATAAATGCCAATATCTGTAGGGATACGATTTAATGCTTGCTTAAGTCCTTCATAGAAAATAACTTCCCAGCTTTTGTCAGAATGAATTCTATAATCTGATGTAAAGTAAAGATGTTCTGAAACAATCTCCTTTCTGACAACATATCTTTCTTATTTTTAGCTTACTTTTGTTTCAAGTTAATGAATTAAATTTCTTAAACGCTTGAACTAAGCCTTACAGCAAACTTTAATCTTTTTTTCTTCTTATTCAGATTTTATCTACTGCATAATTTTCTTTAATTCTACATTCAGCTCTTCAGTATTTTCAAATTTTTTTTCATAAAAATTTTTTGGAACTGGTAGATTTCTCTTTTTATCAATAACCTATGCTAAACTATGCATTTTTCTTGTGATGGGTTGGCTATTTACAAAGTCTTTATTTTTGAATTCTCTCAAGCCATTTACGAATGGGATACATACCATAAGTACTGCTAATTGAGGGCAACTTTAAAGAGCTACTTCTCCATAGTGAGAAACAAGTATTCCATACATGAGTTCAATAGAAATCTTATCATTAGGAGGTAAAGCATCTTTGGTGAAAGTAGAAGAAAGTAAAGAAAGATTATGGTTTAATATTCTCAAGTATTGAGCCTCATCCCAGTTTTAATTAGATCCTCTACTTTTTAAAAATTGATTGACTTAATCTAAAACAACCTTTTCAACAGATTTAATCTTGGAAAGCTTCTCACCCTTTTTTCTTAAATTCACTAACTCTAAGAATTCAGGTATGATTGTATCTATAGATTGAGCAGTCAGTGAAACTTCTTCATCATACACCATATCATCATATAGTTCATTTAACACTTCATATTAGGTATTTGCTGGACATACATACCAACCAGCAGGAGTAATGTAAGGTGAAAGCAAAGCAGCTGAATCTACCTTTTATTAGACTTAATGCCACTGAATATCTTTTTGTAGAAGATACTACCAAGGATGCTTTGGATCTATTCCAATATCTTTCATTTAACTCTAACCCATTTATTAAATCTTTTTTTATTACAATTTATGTTTTTTTTAATAAAGCTAATTATTGTTATTATTGTTGATTTTTGAATAAATATTTTACTAATCTGAATCCTATATATGAGCTATTAGATTAAGAGCCACTTTATAAAAAAAAGTTTCTAGATAGGTAATTGAAAAACTATTTCTATAATTATCTCAATTTATCCATTTACACTTTAAAATTTAATATTTACTTGTGCTATTTATATTCTAGAGTATTTAATTCTGTTTAGAAAACAAAAAATAATGATATTAAATTTAAGCTATTATATTTGATTATGTGTACTTAGTTAACAACCAATCAATCAAACAAATTTATTCGCAATTAACTTACCTTTGCAAATTATTTACAATAATTTGTTTTTTTAAATAGATATTTTATTTTTTATTTCAAATGAAATCGGAATTCTTATCTTAAAAAATAGTTATTTACCAAAACTTTTTGAATTTTGCCAATATTATACAAAATAATACATATTATTGATATTTAGTCTTTTCTAGATCATTCTCTAATCAGATAAAAAAAATTTTGTTTTTTTTCATGCTTTTAAACATTTACATATTTTGATTATTACTTTCCTACTCTAATAGTTTGTGATTTTTTTAATTTATTTGCTTTAAAATATTTATATTTTACATTTAAAACTATTTACCAAATTATTTTGCTCAATCTTAAAAAGACATAGATCACTATATATTTTGTTATCGGCCATACTAAGGTGAAAACACCGGATCCCATTCGAACTCCGAAGTTAAGCGCCTTAAGGCTGGGTTAGTACTAAGGT